>VOMN01082065.1:0-12171 GCA_014899125.1 Orchestia grillus | reverse complement strand
TCCGTGCACCTCAAAATCTCGAAAATTGGATAGATGGTCTAAACGCACGATCCTCAACATGAGACAAGCCCACGAGCAGCACGATAAGGACATCCTTTCAGGGACCGTCCAAAAATGTAGGTGTTGTGGCAGTGTGTTTTTTTCCTGACTCGATGTTATTTATTCCGCCATGGAAAAGTTTGAGCTTTAAAGAGACTCTATCTAAGCAGGCCGGATATTAAATTTCAAAACTTCTCTGTCCGCATTAGCATAAAACTTCGTGGCTCTCTAGGAGCGGAATTTAATTTTCCGATCTTTTTTTAGCCTCCGTCGCGGAATTTCAGGCAAGATATTCCCTGGCCATCTCCCATACAGACGTGCTATGTTTCGTCTGACGAGGTGATGTGTACTACCTGTGATGGTGTGATGTGGTGTACCACCTGTGACGGGGTGATGTGGTGTACCACCTGTGACGGGGTGATGTGGTGTACTACCTGTGACGGGGTGATGGGGTGTACTGCCTGTGACGGGGTGATGTGGTGTACTACCTGTGACGGGGTGATGTGGTGGACTACCTGTGACGGGGTGATGTGGTGTACTACCTGTGACGGGGTGATGTGGTGTACTACCTGTGACGAAGAGATGTGCATTGCGTCTGACCAGCTAATGAGACGTACGCCGACTCACAAGGTGAGTACTCCGACTAACGAGGTGAGGAGTAGTCGGGTTCGTTTATGCAATGATCCGACGCTGTGTTTCTGCTGAGATGACAGGCCTGGAAAACACGGATTGTAGTTTCGGTGTCTGAGAGAGAGACAAGTCTTCGTAACCAGGCCTGCTTCAGGGAGGAGGATTTGATGCCAGAATGAGAAGTTAGAGGTAGGATCAGAGTCAGTATCGATTAGTTCAGGCACTGATGTTCTTCAGGAGAAATTTCGTGATGGAAAGGATTTGATGTCTGTGCTGAATTTATGGGATGAAGCTTTCAGGTTAAATTAGAGAAATGGTTGATATCCGATTTTGAGGTGTATGTTTTGGCAATATTATGATATTATACGAACGGTCAGTGTGCATACTAATTTAAATGAAATTTTAAATGTTATCTAGTGAAATAAGTCGTAAGTACGCTCACAGTCATTGATATCTGTTTTGTAGTCTTTTACATGTATCATGTAAAAAATGATGTTTCTTCAGGTTAAACATTTTCTAAGTAATAAGATTGATATTAGCGGGAAAACTCTTAAACTGGGTAACATAGCACGATATATAAGAAAATTCTGAAAAAAATATTGATGACATCATAAATGAACATATTTTGTTTCAACATTAGATGAATAGGTGACGAGATATGACAGGTATTTCCATCCAAACGATCGAAACCAAATTAAAGATTTCGGTTTCTTTAAATTACTGGTGTTGTCTGGCTTATGAAAGGAATTACAATGAGTGTAAACTATTCTAAGCCATTAAGAATCAATTTCAGTGAAGCTGGTTAGAGTGATTTGAAAGTTCGAAATGTGTCATTATGACAAACCCGTCCGTCCAGTGTTCAAGATGAAGTCCTGGAGAAATTCATAAAAATATTCTAGTAAATTGTAATTTATTTTTAATTTCGGACAATTTTTGCAAATTTTTTAATTTTTTTTCGCAATAGCAAAGGCTGTAAAACCGTTCTCCTGTTGTACGCTAAGCAACTCATTTTATATAGCAAAACCACAAAAAAAAAGTGTACATTTGTCTAGGACTTACTTGATTTGATCGATAGTTATTGAATAACTGCAGCGTTTTTAACTCTGTGTATAGCTCGTCATACTTTCAATTCCGTGCAGGAAGTTTCATGGGGAGAAACGGTTGAAACTATTATTCTCTCTTGCAGTTTTCCAGAAAACAGGAAAGGCCTCTAGGAATAACTTCTCCAAAGCACTGTTCCCTTCTTCAGTTTCCCCCTCACGTAGAACACTTTTATGACATGTTAACGATCAGAAGTGTTCTTTCTTCCCGCAGTTTTACCCGTGCATAGAAAACTTCTAGATCAATAATGAAGTTAAAGTATGCCCACACCTTTGTCGCCTCGCATATACTTAACATTTCCCTCCTTCATTCGCCTGCACCAACACATGGGAGACTTTATGACAAATAATCCCTGCAAAGTGTTCCCCTGTCCTGCAGTTCTTACCCTATCCCAGGAAGCAAATTATTGCTCGCTCGAAGGCTCTCGAAGTTTCGAGTGTCTGTTTTTAGGTGATATATTTTTGCTGGAGGTTTCTTTCGGCCGGTGGAGAGGACAGGGCAGGCGAACGATTTATTGCTCTTTGGGCGTAATGAGGGCAGATTTAAGGCTCTTTCCTGCCTCAAGTGTGGGGTAAAAACTACTTTTCAGGGTAAAATATTGAATAAGTAGTCCGCCGCGTCTTTCGTTTATGTTTTTACTAACTCTGCTCTTTCTCTCACAAGCTTGAGAGATTGTTCGTTAACGATACGTGGTTGATTGTTTTGTAGTGAACAACGAAGATTAGATCTCTACGTAGTGGCAGAGATTGTTTCGCAACGTAGCAACAAGGATTGGATTTCTATGTTGTATCAGACGTTTTTTCAAAGCAGCAACACTGATTGAACTTTTATATAGTGACAGTTTCCCAACATGGCTTCCACGATTGATTCTCAACGTCCCCTCACGGATCCTTTCAAAAATTTTGGCTGTTTTTCAAAGTGGGGAGTGACTGTACGACTCTAACCATAATAATATTGCCCTCCATGGTGCCCAGCATCAGTGACTGCGTCTCATTACTGAAACTCAGTCACCGCCGCCACGCGGGCGTCGCATTCGCAGCCTCCCAACGCCATGGTCTGCTCCCCACTGCGCGCACCCACGAGAACTCCTGCAAAACGTCATGCAAAAAGTCATGCAGAAAATCATGCAGAAAGTTGTGTAAAAAGTCATGCAGAAAGTCATACAGAAAATCATATAAAAAGTCATGCAGAAAGTCATGCAAAAAGTCATGCAGAAAGTCATGTAGAAAGTCATGACTTTCTGCGGGACTTTGTGAATGACTTTGTGCAAGAACGTCAACATGGAAATGATTTATAAAAACTTCTTCGTCCTTGCGCAATCAGGACTAAAGATAGTGAAAAGAATTGAAGAAAATGTACATATGTTACCGAAATAGGATCAAAAAAGTAAAATTATCAGCACTATAGGTACAAAAATAACTGCAACGTAAATTCTAAATTTAATCTTCAGTTGTTCTCCAAGTTATATCACAAGAGAGTGAGGAACCTTACATTAGTGACATTTTCAACTTTAATTTTACTTAGCTTTCAGAATTGTATGACTATAGCTACGATAGATACAGCAACATATTTTTTGAGTACCAGTGAAAGTTACACATTCTTTACAGTCATTCATAACTTACTCTGACGCTCGAATCATACATAGAGATTATTGTTGCACAAGCGTGCTAACATAATCGTGAACTTCAATTGACTCAATTAAGTAAGGAACTCTAGGAACGAAAACACCAAGATATTCATCAACCCTTCACTGTCTCAAGTAGACTCTTTACTTCAACCCTTCACTGTCTCAAGTAGACTTTTTACATCACCACTTTACTGTCTCAAGTAGACTCTTTACATCAACCCTTTACTCTCTCAAGTAGACTCTTTACATCAACCCTTCACTGTCTCAAGTAAACTCTTTACTTCAACCCTTCACTGTCTCAAGTAGACTCTTGACACCAACCCTTCACTGTCTCAAGTAGACTCTTTACATCAACCCTTTACTGTCTCAAGTAGACTCTTTACATCAACCCTTTTCTCTCTTAAGTGGACTCTTTACATCAACCTTTTACTGTCTCAAGTAGACTCTTTATATCAACCCTTTACTCTCTCAAGTAGACCTTTTACATACATCACCACTTTACTGTCTCAAGTAGACTCTCTACATCAACCCTTTACTCTCTCAAGTAGACCTTTTACATCAACCCTTTGCTGTCACAAGTAGACTCCTAACATCAACCCTTTGCTGTCTCAAGTAGACTCCTTAATCAACCCTTCACTGTCTCAAGTAGACTCTTTACATCAACCCTTCACTGTATCAAGTAGACTCTTTCCATCAACCCTTTACTGTCTCAAGTAGACTCTTTGCATCAACCCTTTACTGTCTCAAGTGGAGAATTCTATGCACTGAATACACTTAGGCATGAACTGTGCATTTATTTAAAGAAATGTGTACGCAGATATCTGTCAAATACTGTCCAATTTTTTTCGGTCGCTTTTCTCCCAATATCTTTTCAATGACCCTTTAAAAATACATTATGTGAAAAAATGTTAGTCAATTCGGAAAACATTCTGACAGTGAAGGATTCACGTACATTTTGGAGTGAATAAATGCAGGTTTTGAAGTTATGAATTGAGTACTGCCTGGTTAAAATTGTTTATTGAACAATCATCAGTATTAAATTTTGGAAATCATTTACAGGATCGCTTAAGACACCATTCACATTCCGGGTCACACAAGCGAGAAAACTAAGAAGCTCTTTTTTCTGCTAGTGAAAAAACATTTACCTATGCACGGCAACTTTTTAGGTAAATACGGTAACTTTTTAGGTAAGCAAGGCAACTTTTTAGGTTAATACGGCAACGTTTTAGGTAAGCAAGGCAATTTTTAGATAAGCATGGCAATTTTATAGGAAAGCACGGCAACTTTTTAGGTAAACACTACAACTTTCTAGGCAACGCAGCCGTTTTTTAAGCTACAAACGGCAACTTATTGGGTGAACAATAAGTCTCATTATTATTTTGACTTAGTTGTTGTTGCGTAATCATTGGGAGAAAATTGAATTTACAATCAAATTCTCGTATTTTTTCCCCAACTTGATTTTTTCGAGCTCGCAGTACATTGAGAAATATTTGAAATACGCAACAAGGACTTGGAAATTTTCAGTTTTTCTGGCAGATGCGACTTTCCTCAGGAGACATTGCTGCTTAAAAAGCTGCAGTATCTTCAGAGGAAAGTCGTGCGTTGTGATGTCAAAGATACGATTTTTTGCGGACCGAAGTATCCAAAATTCAGAGATTTTTAAAATGTTGGAAAAAATTTTAAGTTGGCGGTCTTTGAGTAAAGAAGGTCCTAAGTCAAGAGGGTCCTAAGTCAAGAGAGTTCTAAGTCAAACGGGTCCTAGGTCAAGAGGGTCTTAAGTCAAGAGGGTCTTAAGTCAAGAGGGTCCTAAGTCAAGAGGGTTCTAAGTCAAAAGGGTCCTAAATCAAGAGGGTCTTAAGTCAAGACGGTTCTAAGTCAACGGGTCCTAAGTCGAGAGAGTCCTAAGTCAAGAGGGTCCTAAGTCAAGAGGGTCTTCAAATGAAGGGACTACTAAGTCAAGAGGGTTCTATGTCAAAAGAGTTCTAAGTCAAACGGGTCCTAAGTCAGGAGGGTCTTAAGTCAAGAGGGTCTTCGAGTCAAGAGGGTCCTAAGTCAAGAGGGTCTTCGACTCAAGAGGGTCCTAAGTTTCGGGAATTGATTCATGAGGGTTCCTAAGTTTACGAAATTAATTCAGGAAGGTCCTAAGTATGGACAATTGATTTAGGACGGTCCTAGGTTTGGGGAATTGATTCATAAAGGTTCTAAGCTTAGGGAATTGATTCAGGAAGGTCTTCAGTTTGAGGAATTGATTCATGATTGCATTAAGTTGGTTGATTTGATTCAGGACGGTCCAAAGCTTCGGGAATTTATTTAGGAGGGCTAAGTCAAAAGCCTCTTAAGTTGAGGAATTTGAGTCAGAATGGCCTTAAATCTGAAAGGCCTTAAGTCTGGATGGCCTTAAATCTGAAAGGCCTTAAGTCTGGATGGCCTTAAGTCTGGAAGGCCTTAAGTCTGGAAGGCCTTAAGTCTGGGAGGCCTTAAGTCTGGGAGGCCTTAAATGAACCTCAAGACACGACACAGACAAGGACTGCCCAAGACAGGAACCACCCCAGGCCTTAGGACAGTAAAGGCTCCACAATAAAGACTTAAAACAAAAGATCCTGCCTTACGGCAGCAAGAACTCCGTAATAAACAGCTCAAAATAGGAGGGGCCTGTCTTAAGACGCTAAGGACTCTCAAATGAGGACCGCTCAAAACCGGAATGCTCCGTGTTAAGACTATAAAGACCCGTTTATAATGACTTTAAAAGTCAGGAGGACCCTGTCTTAAACCAGTTTAGACCCCACAATAAGCAGAGCTCAGTTAGGAGCTGCTCAAATCTTAAGACGCCAAATTACCTAAATGCCTTGAGACACCCAATGACTTGAATGTCTTACCACACCAAATAACTTCAATGACTTAAGACACCAAATGTCTTAAGACAGTTTAGGCTCCATAATAAGAACTGCCCAATCGGAAGCTGCCCAAGTCTTAAGACACGAAGGACTCCGTAAAAAAAACTGCTCAAGGCAGAAGATCTCGTCTTAAGACAGTAAAACGAGCGCTCGTTTGCGAGAAGGCAGAGCGCAACGAGGCACAACTCCTGGAACTCGGATTTAAATTTTTGTCCCTTGGCCGGATTTTATGACCGCAAAACGCAGGTTCCTTCCCGGATTTGCTCCTGATTTACTGAGACTGATGATCCCGAGATCAAAACACAGTCTTCTCAAGCCCTGCGTGATGTTTTCCTCAGGCAATTCACAATTAGGAATTCTCTGCCACGTGATGGAAAGTTTGGCTGTTTTCGATTCTGCGGCGTTTCTCGGTTTCAGGAACAATGTTTAATTGCAGAAATTTACCATCGGGAATTTCTCAAGGGAGAGACGGAGAGTCGCACTATTCTCAGTTCATCGAAGTGCGTTTTTCGTTTAAACCATTGCACTAAATTTTTGAATAATCGTTTCATGTTTTCATCTTGTTTTTATTCCAGGAGAAAAAAATCTGTGCGTTGTTGCACTGCACACGTTGCAGAAAAAGAAAATTATTAGCAGGAAAACTGGTTTTCTTGATTATGTGCAGCAAACAAGCTTGTGGAAAATACAAAAGCAGTCCCTTTCAAATGCACCACAATTAATTTTAGAAAACTTAGCCGTTTACTTTGCTCCTTCGAACAGCTCAAAAATCTTTAAGATTCTTGAGCGATGAAGCAAGAGCATCAAAATTAGAAAAACCAAATATTTTATAAACAACGAGTCTCGATTAGCATAGTCGAAATGCCTCGTTCTTGGAAGCATAGAAATTTTATATTCTGCACGTATTTTGGATCTCGCGGAGGAAATGAGATTTCGAGGACGAAAATTGGCTTTCAATGCTCCTGGAATTTATTAATAATAACCAGGAGGGCAATGCTAACGAACTGAAGGGAAGTTAGAGGCTAGCGAGCTGGTCTTAATTCTTAGAGACCCTTTTAGATACAGAAAATATGCATTCAATTTGACTTGATCTGGCCGAAGCGTCTGCTGCGTGGAAAGTTGAAAAGTGAAGGATTTACTCAGTCAGTAAATCGACTTCTCTTATTGTTTCTTCGTGTAAGGATGCCATTTTATTTGAAGATGATGGACTAAGAAGTTTTTGACAAGAGGATTCAACGATCTGCAAAACACGACAAGGAGGTATGCCGAACTGAAGAGCTCTCTTATAATGAAATAAGCGCCGCTCTCCATACAATGAATGTCTCAAAATCATGATGAAAAACAAGCTCGAAGTATCGAGCACCCAGCAATAATAACCACTATGTGGTTTTATTCTCTCAAGGTCTCTAGGTGGATTTTTTGAAATGCTGATAGAAAACTGAACTCCAAGTGGCAGTGAAGCTGTCAGCACCGCGCAGTGCGATTGAATGTTTCAAAATTAACTTGATCCGTTTAACTCTATCTAGATATTAGGCACGAGCTGCATTCAAACATAAGCTTTTATTGGGATAAGTTGAACAGTGAGTTCTACAGTAACTCGGTCTAGTACTTACTGTCATTTCTGACCATGCAAAACTTGAATCGACCTACAAAATCAAAAACGGGTTTTTGGCTCGTTTCATATTTTCTCTTCCCAATCGTAGAAACCTGATGTAGTGCGGCCTTGTTTGTACAAGTGTTTAGTATAAGCTAGAGGCGCTAGATTTATAGCAGTAGGGTAATTGTACGCATCACTTGAAAGGAATGTAACTCCTTTGCAGGTATGCAACACTCTTCGAAGGCTACATCAAACAAATTATTAAAGTTGTGAACTGAGTCTTATCAACGATATCCGGGACCTTTTTATCAGCAACATCTAGGACCTTTTATCAACAATATCCGGCAATTTTTATCGACGACATCGTGGACATTTTATCA
Organism: Orchestia grillus; assembly: GCA_014899125.1. NCBI lineage: Eukaryota > Metazoa > Arthropoda > Malacostraca > Amphipoda > Talitridae > Orchestia > Orchestia grillus. Next base: position 3,906 of record VOMN01082065.1, on the reverse strand, counting down.
ACGATATCCGGGACCTTTTATCCACGATATCCGGCACCTTTTATCAACAACATCAGGGACCTTTTATCAACGATATCCAGGACCTTTTATCAACGATATCCAGCACCTTTTATCAATGACATCGGGGACCTTTTATCAACAATATCCGAGAACTTTCATCAACGACATCCGGAAGCCCTAAGCAATGACATCCGGGACCTTTTATCAACGATAACCATGACTTTATTCCACCTCTGTCAAAGACATTTTGGACCTGATTCCGCTTCGACATTGAACGGAGGGCAGGGATAACCACCACCTGCACCACAATGGTGTCCTTCTAGCGGAATTACGGCGGCACTCCTGCGTTATTGGTGCAAATTACAGTCTCCGTCGACGGGCTGCAGCCAGTGAAGCTACTGCAGCTGCCGCAGGGACTCCATTTTATTTCTCATGGAAATATTCCGTATGTTCCTCATTGTAGGGTGCCTGGAGAGTGCCCCCATGGCTGGGTGTCTGGGGGAGTGCCCCCCATGGCTGGGTGTCTGGCGGAGTGCCNCATGGCTGTCTGGGGGGAATACTTGAGAGCGCCACACATGCTGCAGATTCGATGCTTTGATAAATTCTAATTCGTAATGACCCTGAAAATAATAGTTCCAACTACCTCTTTATCATAAAGCAAGAAAACCTCTGGATAATACACAAGAAGGTTTTCGATTTTGCACGAACATCTCAGTTGACGGCGGTTATCAGAGTCAGTGAATTCAGTCATCTGTTTCAGCGGATTTAGTCATCAGTTTTTGTAGATTTAAAACATAGTTTCATCAATTTAACTATCATTTTCAATACACTTAACCATCAGTTTCAGCAAATACAACGATCAGTTTCAGCACAGTTAACCGTTAGTTTCAGCAGACTTAACCTTTTACAGTCCCGGTAATTTGGGCGATAAGCTGCGCTCAGCTCCGTGCGTTGGTGCTGTAAGGCTACATCAAAATACTTTACGAAAACCAAGCAGCAAGTTCACGAAGCAAGACCAGATGGCTCATTGGGGCTGCGAAGAGTTAACAATGAGCTTCAAAATATCGTAAGGCTACCCTTGACATATTGCCTTGACTTATTTCTTACCCTGTAAGAAACCGACGCATCAAGCGTTAACTGAATCCAACAGACTTGTTCTCGCGACCGCCCCACCCAACAATCAGATTGCTGCGCAATTCTGCTCCAACTTTTGCACCGTCACGCTGCAGCGAGCCCGGCACAATCACTTAATTTGCACGGGGGCCAAAAATTCCTCAGAGTGAATTGCCGGGTGCGCAGAGACGCGTCTGGTCACCTGGCGTGCAAAGACATGTCGCCCAGCGTGCCTGGATGATTGTTCTTGGATGCGGGAACGTGCCTAAATGACTATCGTTGTACGCTAGAAAGTGCGTAAATGATTATTGTTGGGCATGAGACTGTGCATAAATGATTATTGTTGTACGCTAGAAGGTGCGTAAATGATTATTATTGGGCATGAGAATGTGCATAAATGATTATAGTTGGACGCTAGAAAGTGGGCAAATGATTATTGTTGGGCATGAGACTGTGTATAAATGATTGTCGTTTGACGTGAGAATGTTCGTGAATGATTACCGGTGGAAACGAAAATGTCCGTAAATGATAATCGTTGCACGCGAGAATGTACGTACATGATTATCGTTGGACGCAAGAATGTACGTAAATGATTATCGTCGGACGTGAGAATGTTCTTGAATGATTATTGTTGGGCTCGAGAACGTAGGTAAAACGCATGGATGTGTATGACCTTGCAGTCTTGGATAGAATTCTCCCCCAAATAGGTTGAATTAATGAGAGAACGAGGGTAAGAGTGCGGGATCCATCTGATCTCATGGGATCAATTCTCTCAAAAAGTAAAAACTCAACGAGAGACTGCGCGTGCATGCGTAGATGTATTTAAGCTTACAGCCTTGGATTGAATTCACACAAAAACTGAAGAATCGAAAGAGAGAATGTGCGTGTGTGCGTGAGTGTGTGTAAGCGTGTGTGTGTGTGTGTGTAAGCGTGTGTGCGTGTGGGCGTGTGTGCATGGGATGTGCATAGCTTCGTTAGCTTGGATTTTATATTTGCAAAAACTGCGTTATTTTCAGAGCGGAATTTCAAGGGCTGATATTCACATGAGCAGAAATTTATGTTTTTCAGTTGTGTCACTCGGGCATTTCTGGCTCTGACTAGATAATGACACCAAAAGAGTGCTGCGCTATTCATTCTGCGGGTCGAGGGACCACGCATTTCCAGAAATAAAAAAAACACATTTGAGTGTGTCCAGGGTTCGATTCCCCATGCAGGCAGACCGTTTTGAAGGCATGGGAGTCTGGAGGCGCTAAGGAGCGAGGTCTCACTGTTCTGGCGCACGACCCGAGTACAACAACGAGATTACTGACACGCCTCCAATTCAAATTCAGTTGCGCTAAAATTCTTACAATTATCTTTGCGATTTGCTCAAATTAAATCCTGATTTGGTCGCGGCTCATGCGGTGTTGTGATTTTGCAGCGGCAAGGAGCCCAGCTATGGGCGCATGAATTTTATGTACGTGTTCGTATTGGTCAGATGCATGACCGTGTGTGTGTGTGTGTGTGTGTGCGTGTGTGCGCGTGTGTGTGTGTGGGTGTGTGTCATGAACGATTTTGCGAGCTATTCAGCACATTAGTAAATTAAAATTTGATTTACATCTGGCACGCTTGAATTATTCAAATGTGACACTTTTTTAAGTTAAAAGCTAATCAAAACGTGAATTATAACTACCTAAGTTTAAATTTGAATTACGCTTTTGCCAGATGGAAATATTGTCATTTGAATTATCCTTCGTGAATTAAAACTTAAATTACCTTGCTTACGCTCAAGTTATCAAAGTTAAATTGCCCTTTTTAAATCAAAGTTAGAACTGAAATTCCAATGAAAAATATATGAATTAAGACCTGAATTATCCCTGCCGCGCTGGAGCGACAGCCTCGTGCCGCCGGACTCCTGATGATCATGTGATGGCCATCAAGAGAAGGATGGGAGGTGTGTGCAAGTCTTTGATGTACTTGATGCAGAAGTTTTTAGTGCTCTTGATGCTGAAGTTCTTCGCATGCTTGATGTGCCAGTCTTTGATGGGCTTGACGTGCTAGTCCTTGACGAGCGTGACGTGCTAGTCCTTGACGAGCGTGACGTGCTAGTCCTTGACGAGTGTGACGTGCTAGTCCTTGACGATCGTGACGTAGTAGTCTTTGATGAGCTCAATGAGCCAATTTTTTGGCCTGCTTGATGAGCTAATTTGCGAAGGGCTCTACACAAGTAAGGCAACGCCAACACTCCAGGATTGGATTAGCTGCTCCAGCGTTCAGCTTTACGAAGTAATCGAGATTTGGAGTAAAAGTTCAGTTTGAAAGCACGCGCGTTTGCTGTCGAAGGCCGGCGTCAGGCTAGAACTGTGGATCTGTGCAGAGTGGTAAAACGCTATTATATGTTCCGTTGCAACTGCTGGTGGTCAAGAAAATATGTACCTCATAAGTGATAACAATCGCTATACATGGAGCACGACGTGAGGACATAATTAGTGATGACAAATGAAAATCTACCAGGCAATCCAACATCATTTTCAAACTAACGAACGAAGCGCTTTCCTTAGAACACTTGGGCGTCTGCGACCAGTCCAAAGCTAAGCCGTCTTCTGAAACACTGAAGTCTGACACACTGAAGTCGGGCACACTGATGTCTGCTGGGACACTGATGTCTGCTGGGACACTGAAGTCTGCTGGGACACCGAAGTCTGCTGGGACACTGAAGTCAGCTGGAACACTGAAGTCTGCTGGGACACTGAAGTCTGCTGGGACACTGAAACCAGCTGGAACACTGAAGTCTGCTGGGACACTGAAGTCTGC
>VOMN01082063.1:0-10048 GCA_014899125.1 Orchestia grillus | reverse complement strand
CAATAGAGTGGGGTCCCAGGGTCCTCCTGCTCTGTATATTGACACCATCGATGAAATCGAGCACGCTGGACCCATCCGAGGCATCCAAAACGTTGATTCTCGTGTGATAAGTTTCCAAATCATCACGGGCGGCCTCCAGTTCTCTCCAAACTTTGATAACTTCCAGGAAATGAGTGATCTAAAAATTGGAGTATCCTGCAGCACGGGGACGATGGCAGCATGCCCCTAACTTTTTACGTTAGCTTAAGTTTCACAATAAAGGATGAGTAGCGATGACGTACACGATACTCTGCCTCTGACAGTATGAATTCTTAAATACCTGCTGCACCCTGCTTTGTTGAGTAAACATGAATTGGTGATTTTGAATAAGTTGATTTAGTTTAATCAGCCTAAGTTTTTTACGTATTTTGATACTGTATACTTTCCTCTTTCGTTCGAAAGAAGACAAGTGAAATTTAGAAAACTGTTTCCAAAATTCTATACATTTCACCCCCTCATACAGTTTCCCTGAGATGAATCACAATGGGAAGCAAGGGGCTTGTTGCTGGGGAGGGGGTAGAGCCGTCTAATAGCTTGCTTTTAATTCCTTTGGAAAGTAATTTTATAGGGTTGGATTCTTTTTAGTTTTTGCGCCTATCGTTAGACACCAAATAAAATTCTGATGAGTTACTTAAATGCTGGTCTTGGAAACCGTAGACATTTTTGAGCAATGAACTCTTGTAAATCAAAATGAACTCTTGTACGAACAGCAGGGCTCAAACAAACGTAATCGCTCTCGGCAATTCAATAATTTCAGAACAAAAGATCCACTCATGCGACAAGCACCCACATATAGTTTAATAGTTTTGCTACACTATTAAATGAGGTTTGGCAATGGGGAGCGGGAGGGCGGAAGGAGCATGGAATGAAACGTAAAGCGGGATCAGCGCTGCGTGTGGACGACTCGGTGAATTTGGGCAATGAAAAGATTCAATTTAATGCGTGCTAAAATAGTATTCTCTTACTTCTTTTTTCAGTTGTAATTTACCAGTCAGCACAATTTTTTTTTTAATTTTAGGGATTGGTTTTCGTCGAAAAGCATTATTTTCGGGAAAAAAGAGTTGAAATGAGGCTCCAGGGATTGATGCCTTGTACAGGCTGGGTGCCTGTGACGGCTGGGCGCTGGCAGGCCACGGCCGGGCTCATTCTGTCCACACCGTCCCTGCACGACTGTTCAAATCATGCCGCGTGATAGTCATATAAGACAAACTCACACGATCGAAATTGTGGCCAAGTTTACGTGTGATATTCATTATGGAATTCCCGATTCCAGAATCCACTATAAGTTTTAACGTGAACTTTCTTTCATGCTTGATTCAGAAATTGTTCTGGGGCTAAAAGCGTGGCAGACAAAACTCATGAACCTTTTTACATATTCCTGTGCTGTACAAGGGCAGCACCGCGCTGCGAAGGCGTGCTGCCCCCCGAGTTGGTAACCCAACTCAGGGGGCAGATCTCAACCACCAGAGCGCGCGACCCAATGAAGCCGGCAGTCAAAGGCACCGGAAAAGGAGCGAATTGACACTACGGGGCTGATAGCGAAGTCATAATGCATACAAAGATAAATAAGGACAAATTTACCAAAAACGCACCCGACAAGAGATGAGGTTGGAGCATATATGAAAGGAAGACATGTATAGGGGCATGCTGAAGTCACTCAAGTTACAGTAGCAGGTGCCCGTGCTGTGTTTCGGGTATTTAATATAATATTCGGTTACCTGAGAGTAGGGTTCCTAGGCCTACGAAACCTGGATCGGAGAGGAGGCCGTACAACTCAGGCCGCACTTGTAAAATTAGAGCTCGGCAATTGTATTCTGTAGCTGCGTCCTTTCACTGTCGTCCCACAGAGGGAGGAGCCAGAGTTACGTTAGTTACGGTCATTTCTGCGCCAGAGTTACAGCGTTAGTTACGCTGTAACTCTGGCGTTAGTTACTGCGCTAGTTACGGTAATTTCTGCGCCAGAGTTACAACGTTAGTTACGGTCATTTCTGCGCCAGAGCTACAGCGCTAGTTACGGTCATTTCTGCGCCAGAGCTACAGCGCTAGTTGCGGTCATTTCTGCGCCAGAGCTACAGCGCTAGTTACAGTCATTTCTGCACCAGAGCTACAGCGCTAGTTACTACGGTCATTCCTGCATCGCCACAACCCCAGTTACAATAATTCCTGCACCAAAGCCCGTGCTAGAAATTTGAACACCTGAGAATGTGCCGCTCTCCTGCAGCCTCCTGTCTCACTTAACACGGCTAATCTGGTCCACATTTTGTCATAGCCGCGATAGATTCTTAAAAAAGGGCCCGTAGCTTTTATTTTGCCATTCCTTTTTATGTAATGCTTTATTTTGCCATTCCTTTTGATGCAAAGCTCTATTTTGCCATTCCTTTTGATGCATAGCTCTATTTTGCCATTCCTTTTGATGCGATGCTCTATTTTGATATTCCTTTTGATGCAATGCTCTATTTTGCCATTCCTTTTGATGCAATGCTCTATTTAGCCATTCCTTTTGATGCAATGCTCCATTTTGCCATTCCTTTTGATGCGAAGCTCTATTTGCTCCACAAAAGGATCCGCTTTACATCTAGGAGCGCGAGAAAGCGAGGACCAGGAATTTATAACCAGCATGGCAACAGTCCAAAAACATCAGTAAATACCGGAACGTTTAAGCATCACACGGCCTGTTGCAACAGACCGAAGCCGTCACATGCTTTCGCACATAAGATCAGTGCGAACGTTGGAACGTTAGCCAGCGTTCTTGGGTTGTTTGATTTTGCCGGTATTGCGTTAGTCAACGCGGCCTCGCGAGCGTGTTTAGAACAGAGTGTTGACAGTCAAGCGTCCTTGAGGTCATGAAAATTAATTATATGAGAGTCGGAAAGTATATGGAAACCATCGTACTTTGTAGAGCTGCTTCGGCTGCATCTAAACATAGGGTGCACAGTGAAATGTGTTCTCGAGTTTGTTGTAATAACTGAGATGCTATATTTGCGAGGCGTTACTGTAGAGCGGTGTTGTGGCAGACACAACTCTACTGCAGACTTTTGTGTGTGATAGGGGAGACACAACACGACTGCAGACCTGCGTTACAGGGGATACACAACACAACTGCAGACTTGTATCACAGGGGAGACACAACACAACTGCAGACCTGTGTTACGGAAGACACATCACAACTGCAGACCTGTGTTACGGCAGACACAACACAACTGCAGACCTGTGTTACGATAGACACAACACAACTACAGAGCTGTGTTAAGGCAGACACAACACAACTACAGAGCTGTGTTACGGCAGACACAACACAACTGCAGAGTTTAGGAGCTTTCAATACCAGACGAAGGGCGGCACCTAGTGCAGGTTGTGCAGATTCAAGTATTTAAGAGTATTAAATTTTACTTCTCCACAAGGTTATATTAGTGGCTTTTATAATCTGCATATTTCTGAACATTTTCGTTGAAAAAAGCTGATGCCCCGTGCATAATTTCCACACATTGTATAAGTGATTCCAATTTTATTCAACCTTTAAAAATCGGTAGAATATCTCGTTGATAATTTAATCACAGAACTGCGTGATCTCTTTCTGATTGAGAACTCTCTCACTGGTCTAATTTGATAAAAAATTTCCTTGGTGATTTTGAAAGATTGGGAAAATTTACGTGTGGTAAATAGGATTTCATGCACTGAGCGGAGATCGCACAAAAGAATAAATTTTAAATGACCTCCCTGGGAAAGCACAAGAAAATTCTCGCTTGAAAATTAACAGGCAGCCTAAAGTAACGGCGCCTGTTACGACTGGTGATGTTGCAGTCGTAACTGATGGTAGCGTATGTACGAACTGCAGATGCTACATACACATACGCAACATAATCAACATATGCAACAACTGCAGCAACAGCAGCAACAAGAACAGCAACAGCAAGCCCACGCGCACACGTACACACAACATAACAGGTTATCACCATCGCCCCCTTTCTCCCCATCACTCCGACCATCACTGAGATGGCTAGAAATTCAACCATCTGGAATTAGGGAACTGCGTCCACCACCTAATTCTCTTTTAATTACAAGAGATAATTGGAAAATACAAAACAACCATGACACAGTTTCCTTATTTTTAAAAGAATGGGAAAAACTAAGAATACCGTACAAATTATACTAAGAATACCGTACAAATTATACTAAAATACCGTACAAATTATACTAAGAATATCGTATAAATTATTAACTCGCGGGAAAGTGACGAGCATCAAAAAGGACGTTTCGAGCATCAAAAATGATGTTTCGATGATTTTCTCACCATCATGAGTAAGAATGGTAAATCATCTGTAATTTTTGTTTTGTTTCAGGTTTTGTCAGATATGTAGCAGAAGACTCCCCCTTCTTATTGCTGATGATGAGCGAATGCTCGAAACCTCTTTTTTGTGCTCGTCTTTTTTTTCGTTGAGTAAATACAGATTTTACACAAAGTCGCTAGTTCTTTAATTTAAATACATGTCTCATTTTGCTGACCCATGTGATAATGTGGGCATCTTTCGTGGGGAGCAAATTACTAAACACAGTGAGCACTTGTACAGAACTTTTATGTAGGTAACAGGGACTTTTATTAACAAATACGGTAACATTATTCAGGTAACAGGGACTTTTACTACCAAATACGGTAACATTATTTAGGTTACAAGGACTTTTGCTAACAAATACGGTAACATTTTTAAGGTAACAGGGACTCTTGCTAACAAATACTGTAACATTATTCAGGTAGCATGGACCTTTAAAAACAAATACGGTGACATTATTTAGGTAACATGGACCTATGATAACAAATACGGTAACATTATTCAGGTAACATTGACTTTTGCTAACAAATCCGTATATTTTATAAGCATGGATCTATGTAGGTCAACGTTTCAACACACCTTTGAGGTAAGATCATAATAGTATATCAAAAGGGAACGAGTACGACAGGTGTGTGCTGCAGCTGGGGCCGCGACTGAACGAGCCTCTATTCAGTAGCGCCTGTAATTGGTGAATTTTAAGTTCATAAAAGATAAAACTTAAGTTTATGGAAGGTTAAAGTTAAACTTATAAAAGGTAAAAGTTAAGTTTATCGAAGGTAAAGTTAAGTTTATGAAAGGTAAAAGTTAAGTTTATAGTAGGTAAAGTTAAGGTCATATAAGGTAAAAGTTTGGTTCATAAAAGATAAAAATTAGATTTATAGAACGTAAAGTTAAGTTTATATAAGGTAAAAGTTAGGTTTATAAAAGGTAAAATCAAGTTTATGAAAGGTAAAAGTTTAATTCGAAAAAGATAAAAGTAAAGCTCATAGAAGGTAAAAATTTAGTTCATAAAAGGTATAAGGTAAGTTCATAAAGATCAAGGTTAAATTCATAAAAGATAAAAGTGAAATTGACAAAATATAAAATGTAAGTCATGAAAGATAGAAGTTAAAGTTATAAAAGACAAAGGTTAAGTCCACAAGAGACAAGAGTTGCTGCCGTGCACGGCGCACAGGCCGGCCGCCGCTGGGTGCCGGCCTGCCGTCCGCACTGCAGGGACGGAGCACCTCAGAGTCTCGAAGGAAGTATTTCCACAACTCTATTTTTGATCGATTTTGAATATTTCGAGCCCTGGTTTGGGGTAGAGAGTACAGGGGGTTCAGAGAACATACGCGTTTTAACCAGAATATTTAAGTAGAACTGCTCGAAATTTATTGACGTTCGGAAAATAAAGTAAGCAAAAAAAAATATGGGCGGGACAGAGCTATTAAGCCAAAATTGATATCACGGTAAATCAATGTTTTTTATTGCTCATTTTGAGGTTACTGATTAAAATTCTCTGTATAAAGACCCCAGAAACTTTTAGAAGCACATGTTATGTAAATAAACTACGATCGGCAGGATTATTGCATCTGCAGATTTAGTTGTAGATGAATGCTGAGCGAATACAACACAGAACGTCAAAGAAATACCTGGAGCTATTCGCCAGCGAATAGTTGAGTTTCGTAATGAAGGATTAACCTATGGACCCTATTACCTATTAACCTGTTTTAGGATCATCTGTCTACAAGATACCACAAACTGGGTGTCGAAACTAACATTTCAGTGAAAATAATAGCGTCCATGCTGGTAATGCAAATAAAGGTCACGCCATTTCATACTGAGGATTTGTTTTTATTTTTGCTTAATACTTCTCCCTCGTGCGTTTTTTTTTCATTCGTTGATTTTTTGATTGTCAAGAAATTTCGATCTGTTCTGTTTAAATATTCTAGTAAGTATATGTTTTCTGAACCTCCTGGACCCTTCCCCCTAAACCTGAGATCGAAATTTTCGAAGTCCATGAAAAACAAGAGTTGTGCAAATACTTCTGTCCAGGCGCTTTTCACATGAAGATTTTGTTTTGCATACTGTGCGAGAGGGGACTGTACAGCTCCCTCGCTTGTGGAATTTTGCAGCGTCGCACTCCACGGCGTAGTGGTAGCGAGTTCCACGCAACTGGGACGCAAGGGTTCAATTCCCAGTTGAGTAAACGAATTTTCGCACAACCACGGAGTGCTTCCCTTGTAAAAGAAAGTTTCAACGTCACATTCCTCACACCTCTCACGCTTCAATAGTTGTAAGGTATTTAAAAAGCCAACGATGAACTGCGGGTCAACTGTTTAGGAATTGACTCTGCTAAGGCACAAGTGTTCATCCTGCCCTCTTGTACAACGAGCCGCTCTCGGACGTGCTGCGTACACGTGCGCACGACTTAAATGGGTCAGCATGAGTCGACATTTTGGGTCGCCCATCTCATAACTGATTCATGCATAAAAAATGATGACTTTTGTTTCGTTTCAGTAGCAGTACACTATAAGTTTTTTTTCAGATGCTAAATGATGCTGCAATGGTTAAATTTAGGATTTTATTCATATCAGTGCATTGTTGGGACAAATTTATACATCTTGTTGCAAGTATCTGTAGCACAAACATGACCCAAAGGACTGGAAAGAGTTAGCCAAACATGTTTAGTCATTGAAGCTATGCAGTGGCAAGCACACATCTGTTATCTATCCAGTGAACAAACTTCAAATACAAGGTTGTAACGTCGCGTACAACTCTCATACGTACAAACATACGTACATACATACACACATACATACATACATACATACATATGTATGAGATACATAAATTTCAGGGTATTCATTTCACATTGCGTGGCCTGCAGCTGAGAAGAGCATTTGCGCGATGCGTCCAGTGATGCTTTGGGAAGCCTGTACTTCACACCTGTGGACTGACATTTGAAGCACGATTTCATTTATAATCGGGCATTTATACGAGGGTGGGCCAAAAGTCACTGTGGGGTTTTGGAATTTAATAGCTGTTTTTTTTGCAACTAGATCGTTATGGGTTTTTAAACATCATATGAGCAGATTGTGGAAATTTAATCGCTCAATGTTATAAACGCTGAAAATCATTTAGGCATGAAAAAATAACTTTTAAATTGCGTTCATTTTCGGCTCTTTGTGGGGTGTCACACTCTTCGGTGTGTCGCTCCCGGACTGTCAGAGGCCACAAAACGGCAACTTCGTTTGTTAATGAACCCATTGAGATGGAAGTGAGCTTCACTCTACTTGGTCAATTTTATGTCAAATTTTGATCATTTCATTCCAGTTAATGAATACTGAGCGCATATTGGAGCCTAGGCTCATAGTCCTGGGGCTTCAACTGTTCAATAAACTTAACCTTCTAAAGAAAATGGTTGAGGGTGTGGAGAACTCTTCGCAGCAAAATTCGTGATATTCCAAGTTGTCCGGAACGTCTTTTCAGGGTCGACGTTTTGGGATTCTGTTCAACACTCGCACTCTTTCCCTGGTCTCATTGATTATGACCGTGGGAGGTCTCCCAGCTCGTAGATCACTCACTATTTCTTCTTCAGAACGACGAACCCTCCGAATTGTGGCCGCAGTTGATGCATCTCGCACTTGAAAATCTTGATAAAAAGAATTTTAGAACTTGGGCAAGTTGTGTGACACTATGCTTCTCTATAATTAATTTCCAAGTAATGATCTATGACATACCTGGAAAAAACGATAAATAACTATTAGTGGCATAATGATGACATATTACAACTCGTCAGGAATTTGTAGACCACCCTGTACGTGGGAGCATATCTGTTCTCGAATGATGAGACCATAAACCATCGATGCATCAGAATTTTCGTTCACTTTATCACGACCAGCGGTATTATTATACAAGCTCGTTTAATGAGGCTGCTGCTAGTTTCTTTGGAAAAAAGATAAATGCAGTGCTACTGCAAAAGAATTTGGCCTTGATGAGGTCAATTCTAAAGAAAATCGTAGGAGAACTGTCGCACTTCAGCCACGTATTTATAATCTGTATCATTCGGCCTGAGTTGCAGCATAGCGTGTAGTGAGATCATTTTTGACATTCTAAAGGATTTCCCGAGTCAGTGAAGAATTTCATTCACTAGTCATGCAGTGGGTGCACTTCAGGCCTCGCTCGAGTGAGTGAGGGTGCCGCCGCGACGCGCCTCCTGCTGCGGTTGTCTGCCTCCTATCACAAGACCGCAGTCCGACATTCAGGCTCAGGCTGGAACCGGTTGAGTGACGTAGCCGAGTTTTTTCACACTTTCCTCAGAGTAATGACTTATCAGTTACCCCGTTTCAGCAACATGATTGTTACTAATCCTATTCATTACCTGAACTGATCCTCTCGCGGCTAATTTTATAGTAATCATACACTTACGCACGTGCTCCAAGGGCAGAATACGCACACGTAATGCCACTTACGAGCACACGTGTCGCTAGCTCTGCGTCCACGTTAAACTCTTGCATTTGTTTGCGCCCTGCGCTTCATGGCCTGTCCAGGTCCAGATCGCAGTGAACTCTACACTGATCATTAATGCCTTGATTCTGAAGTACATAACGCTGCTCAACCTTGAAATTCTCACTACCTAAGTTGTTTTCCAGTTGACTCACATTTTCCTCATTACTGGTATTTTCCCTTGAAAGCACATTAGAGATACTTACGATAGAAAACGGATAAAAACCGTAATTTAATCGTCTACGCCACACATTTTTCTATTTGACTTGCATTTTTCCTTATTTTGCAAGCTTTTTCTTGTAGGTATATGAAGGCACATTGGGTGCGGAACAAACGAAATCAGTAGGGCACCATTTCCAGTCGGTAGGCTGCATTTTTGGCACCGCACAGCAAACGGGCAGCTAACTACATTGAGTGTAGCGAGTCCAGCACGTGGTGGGTAGTGAGGGGTCAGGTCTGGCACGAAGGACGCGGGATGCCAACATTGACCTTCCGTCTGATGCTCGCAGCTTATGTACTCTGGCTCTTTTCCCTCCAGTCGTCGACCTTTTCTTCTCTTCATGTTTGTTGCACCCCCGTTGGTGGTGCGGAGGGTTCCTCCAGTCGCCGACCTTTTCTTCTCTCTTCATGTTTGTTGCACTCCCATTGGTGGTGCAGAGGTTTCCTCCAGTCGCCGACCTTTTCTTCTCTCTTCATATTTGTTGCATCCCCATTGGCGGTAGAGAGGTTTCCTCCAGTCGCAGATCTTCCTCCTCTCTTCATTCCTGTAACATCCCCGTTGGTGGTGCAGAGGTTCGCGTTCTGTGCACCGTACACCTCGTGGCGGGCGGTGCTATCAATGTTATTTTAGTCCTTTGAGTTTAGCGCATGAATACCTGTTCAAATTTGACGAAGCCTTGTAAATTGTGCCATTTGCGTCCTATTGAAACTTTTATTAAGTGCCGAAGTGTTGTTTTGTTGGCGCTCAGCTTGTCAGATATATTAGTTGGTCATCTTCAGAGCTACTGGAAGTGTCTAGCTCTGACACTTTGTACTCCTCTTCAAATTGCACGAAATTCTTATTCGTAAGCCTTGTCCCGATATTGTGACACAGATAGCGAGATGGAAGAACTGCAAATGCTTTGAGTTTCTGCGAATAAACTTCGATAAAAAATATCCTATAAACTCTGATTAATCAATGCTCTAAATGCAGG
>VOMN01082059.1:0-28033 GCA_014899125.1 Orchestia grillus | reverse complement strand
CCTAATTGAAGGTTATCAATTGAATGACTGTTCCACACGCGCGTTGCAAAATGTAATGTTCATACTTGTTGTGAAGAGACTGCTCTATACAGTCCCTGAATTTTATTTTTAGAACTCTATAGGCAACCCGAAAGTTAATATATTTAAAAAGAACAAAGAAAGGTTTACTGCTTACTGTTTCCTTCGCCAAAAAATAAGCAAACTAAAATCTTGATAACAACCATTTTTTATTGTTGGACGTTGTGTCCAGTCTCTTCACATTTATATCTGATTTGACGGTACATATCACAGTAATCTTTCTGCCTCTAAATACATGCATCTTGCAGCCAATGGACCAAGGTATTTTTGCAATGTTTAAAACATATTTTTTGAACAATACAATTAAGCAGTTAGTAAGTAGTACTTCGGGGAATGACCATGTCGACATTTTTGGAAATTGTTTTGCATTGAATCGATATTAGTTACAATCGATACGGCTTGAAATGATAAAACTGAATTTACAATGACTGGAGATAGGAAAACTTTGGGGCGAGAGACTGTAAATTAATCATAGAATGTACGTTAGTTCGGCGTCATGCAAAATTATGAAATTAGGTGAAGAATAATCGCCAAGAATATTCACCGATCATGTTGATAGCGACAAAGAAAAGAGGAGCACAGACGTCAAAACTTGTAAACATGAAGTAAACTTTCTCAGCGTGGAATGCTCGACAATTTAGCACGGTCGTTAAGAATTTCAGACCGGCTTAGATATTATTTTCAAGTGGAATCAAACGAAGCGGTAAGAAATACAATTTTTTCAACTTTGGCTGAGCTAATGAGTGCCTACCTAAGAAATAAATTGAGTTCTAGTTAAACTATGTTGAATTAAAATTCAATAAGCTTTACTTCATTAACAAAATATAGCGTACATGTTAATCGGAAATAATCATAATAAGTTAGTTCATTACCGAAATGTAGTGTGCGTGTTTATTAGAATTTTTAAATTTTCTATCATTTTTAACTTGCTCATCATTATAGATTTCGTTAATCATGCATGAGAAAAACGTACGAGATGTTTTAAAGAGTATTAGTTTACGTTATTTACTCATTTTTAAGCGAAAGGTTTTCTTTTTTCAATGGATATCAATTTTAGCACTGGAAATTTCCCTCGCCTAATCTGCTGACCATCGTCGCCCTCCACGCCTGTCTTCCGGTTCTCACCTCTGAGTGCCGCTAGGAATGTTACTGCAAAACACGTGACTTGCGTCGACAACGCGTGCACCTTACTATCTGCTCGAGAGCAGAGGGGTTCAGCCATGGACTTAAAAGAGGTCAAATATTCTGAAACTCGTTGCACAAAAAGATGATGCTTGCTGCTCAATTCTTTGCTTCTTCTACATTATGAGGTGCGTGTTGAGGTCAGTGTGAAGAACTAGGAGTCTCTTTATCTCAATTGATTCTCATAAACCTGATTTTTTTTTCCAAATCTAGGGTAAAAATTCAGAGGTGTTCGAAACTTCTACAATTTCTGCCTTTTTTGTCTAAGCATCTGTTTTTAATAATATTCATAGACGTTCTATTATTAGATCATAGATACATTTTAATTCACGAGATTAAATTTCAGCTTGTTTCTAGATGTACAGTCAAACTTTCGCTCACACAACTCAACTTCAAAGTGAGAATTTTGTTATGAACGTGATAAAAAGTTCGAAAAATCATTTACCGACTTTCTTACCGTCATGTTTCGAGAAATTTTCTAGCGAACTAAGTCAAGAGCTTCAACTTGGTCTTTTCGAAACAGGCAATGATGATGCAAGTACAAAAGAAGTTCGAGACATGACACATAATTGCACAGCTCAACGATTCGTACGAAGGAACACGAGATGGCGTGGAGAACGCCTATTTCTAATTACAGTCTGTAATCAACGGCTGCACGCCGGAATAAGAGAAACTTCAAGGCAACGCTCGAGTGATTGAAGTAGTGGCCTTCGTTAGCGCAGGTGCTTAGGTAAACGTTCGAAGTTGTGTGCAGCACAGTTAGGGTAAATATATCTCACGAAATTGGATAGCAGTTGTACTAGATTATCATCAAACAATTCATTAATTGCGACGACCGAGCACGCCTGTAAATGGATCAACGACATAAAACTTTACAGTGAAAATGAAACTAACTTTCCTCAAGTCAGCGAGACGGTTCTGGCTTGAAGTTATCGGTGGTGAACGTAACTACAATCCACCGATCTGATGCGTTGCAATGGTCTTGAGTGCAGCCCTCCAAACTCTCCAATAATCTTACAACAGCAGCGCGGCGGTCGCTGGACTGAGAGACGATCTGGTCGCGGTAACATGATTATAGAGGAGCGGGAGGACTCCTACAGCATAGCCATTCAACATTCCATATTTGCTGAAATTAAGTCGGTCTCTAGCTTTACGGGTTGTAGCAAATGATTTCACGTGTAATTTCATTTCGCTGTAGCTATCGCTAAGAGTTCACAGTATGGTGGCCGAAATAAGTTTTTATTAAAATTTTGAAACGCACACTTAGCTTTTGATAATTGAGTTTGATTACGACAGCCAGATTTTAAATGAAGCTCAGTTGAAATCATTTTCAACATTTTATCATGCAAAAGGTAAGTGAAATGTAAATTAAGGATTAGTGACAATATGTAGAGCAAAAAAATGCATTGAAAAAGAGTTTCACAACTTACGAGCTAAACCTGAACATTATAACAGCCCAATTATACACAGATATGAACGTACAGTCGTTGAAATAATTAGTCCAGCGACTAAGTCACTATGACAGCACGAGAGGAGCGATTATGATAGAAACGTACAGTCTTTGAAATAATTAATCCAGCGACTAAGTCGTTATGACAGCACGAGAGGAGCGATTATGATAGAATCGTACAGCGTTTAGGCGATCGCTGCAGGAGTCATTGATGTGCAGGAGGGCTAGCCCAGTACGGGCACGAAGGAATTCCGTGCACGGTTTCTCGAAAGGTTACTTTTACACCGGGGATGGTTGCGCTGCGTCTGCGCACACGGAGGGTGCCCCATGGTAGGTCTATGGATGGGGTATCGAACGGCTTGCCTGCGTATGATATCTCCTCCAAAGCATGTTACCTCCTCATATGCTTTTTCGTATGCTTTTTCATAGGGTAAACATTTTTAAACATGCGTTCATTGAGCGCAAATAGGTTCTCTTATGAACTTTCTCATAGTCTGACGCATGGTGAGTCAGAGAAGTGATGTCAATTGATGCACGAGTGAAAATGCAGGAGAGAATTCTTGATTCGGGCATTTGCTTGAGACAATCAACCATTGATGCCGGAGCAGGTCGCTGCTTAAGTGTAAAATATTTAATCCACTGTTAACCGAGGGGATGGGGAACGAACTATGAGAAAAGAATTGTAAGCTCAAGAACAAGGAAGAAGCAAAAAATTTCAGTGCTGAGATAAAATGAAATATATTTGCGAGACACCTACTTTGGATATGAACCTATGAATAACACTGACACCAAAATGTACCGCCCGACAGGGTGGTTCTGCCGTTCAAGAATAGCTCGGCTTTATTGCAAGTTATATCGTTTTAGTTATTCGAATGTTCCCTGTGGCCGGATGGATATTTCGTTGAAATTTGAATTCAAAATGACTTTCAAAGCTCCTGGTCATGAATCTATTTTACCCATGAATCCACTTTAGCTGGCAGATTGTAGCTGCAACCAAGCACTGTTGAGTCAACTCAATTTGCGAGGACGTTCAATGAAATCTCCGACAAACTCGTTAACGATATCGTTCTCGAGCTGACTACAATGCTAGAGTTTTTGCACATTCTGCTGATCTCCTTTTAGTGTTGTATCGCTCACCGTGGCACAGATTGCTCATAAAGATCCCGTTATTTCTGGTGGTTTTAATCAGTTTTAATTCCGCTCATACAGCTTCAATTAATGGCTTATTGCGAGTTTTCTATGAGGAATGGAGAACAGAAGACAGGCTTCAACGCGTAAAATATACGCTTGATTAATTGGCGGACAGAGGGAGGAAAGGTGGCTTTAGCGGCGTCTTGATAGGCTGCAGAAGAAGCGGTCAGCATTTCCGATGAATTAAATACGGACTTAAAAACTCTCGGTCTTCGATAAAGTCTTGATTTCAACGACACCGCAAGAAATATGGAGTGCAGGTTTCGAGTCCTCGAACATTTGAGAATTGTCACCGGAGCGTCCCGAGCGACGGCCACAGAAGGATAGGAGGGCGTAGAGCGATTTTTGTAGGTGGGCAGCTCTTCAAATTAGGAACCCACAAAAAGATCCAAGAGATTTGTGACCAGAAAATAAGCGGGCGTAACTCACTTGCAGCGGAAGCACAAGGACAAAATTACGGCGTCGGGAGATCGAGTTGTGCAAAAAAATTGCAGGAAAGTGAAGTGAGCTCTGATGAAAACCTTCCGAAACACCGCGCAACGACGGAACAATGAGAGCAGACGCGCGAAAACCGATCCAGGTAATTTAGGGTTCCGTTAATTTATGATTTTCTAACGAGGAGCAGCACAATTGTTATTGTGGCATTGTTGCAGGTAATTTTGAGTGATCAGCTCTTTGTGATTGAATCAATTTAGACGAATGCTTACATGCAAAATAATAGCTTAGCTTAAATTAGGACAGCAAAGTCAATTTGGTTGGGTTTGAAGAAGCAAAAATGTAACGATTTGACCGTAAGATGAAAAAACAATCTGTTAGGTTTAATTAGCTGTATTTCAGCCCGAAAACTGAATTTTCATTTCATACGTATCAACTGTTGAATATTTTTTGCGGAAATTAACCGTGAAATCTGCGAGATTTTCATTTTAAAACACCTGTTCTTCGAAAATAACAGTATCGTCTACGCCAGAGTGCACCGAGCGTACAACAAATAATTATAGTAACAATTTATTTATAAATGATGAAGTTGTGTCGTCAGTGAGGCGCCCGTGCGTTCAGTTCATGTAGAAATTTTGTCTTATTTCATGATCATACGTAATGGAGATTTTGTGCTCATCCGTTCAGGAAAGCGCCAAAAAATGGTAGTAAATTGAAGGAAATATATTTAGGAATGTATTGGGTTAGACGTCTTTTGGTTACAGAAATTTAACTCTAGTAAAGTGAATAGTTCATGTTTTAGAGCTACTCGATAACAATTTACTCAGCATTATTGAAGTTTTAAATGAATTATGATCATTTTCCGATATCCTACAACAACTTAAGAAGTTTCCGAATACACCAAGGTAAATCTACGGGTGCAATGAAACGGATTAGCAGACGCAGCAGATAACTCAAGGAATAAAATTTTGGGCTTAGATTTTACCTCACTAGGGGGTTCCCATCACAAACCTGTTCTCTTGCTCCACCTGAAACCTCAAACCGGCAAACCACTGACGGCAACAACGCTACGATTGACGTGTGCCTGCTCTCGCCGACACCGTCACACGGTCATGAAGGTGCACAAGAAAAGTGACCAGGTTGCGTTGCTGTCGCACCTAGTGCAGGTCGCAGGGCTAGTGTGTTCCCCATCAGACCTGCAAGCAGGTCACCCCAGGTCCCTGGGCTGGGGGGAAAAGCGTTCATGCGGCTGGGAAAAAAGTGGCCAGCGCTGATGAGTTCATGCGGCAATTGAGGGCCAGCCATTCTTTCCGGCTGTGGGTGACAAAAGGAACTTCAGGCTCCAACCTGGACAGCTCGAGCTAAGCGAAAAAACTTCAACTTCGCACTCACAAATGTATAAGTGGTATAGACGATAAGGAAGTTTCATCTTCGTACGAACATAAAGAGAAACAAGTTTTTTATTGTTCTAACATAATAAAGTATTACGGAATGTAAGATTTCTTAAAAATAAGGGCGATATTTTTCACCAAGGGCGTACAGAAAAGTGTTGGAATGCCGAAGATTGTTTACACTTTGTACAGTGATTTTACTACAAGACAGCCGTTGAGCACACCACAAATTTAGGAAGTTAAAACAGAGTTTTTCTCCATCCTCTCTGCACACAAGTAATATCGGGAATTAAAATCAGCACCTCAGTGCTGTTGTTAAAAGATTGTGCACGTTATTGTACGAAACGGATTACAACATTGGCATGACGGCTGAGCTACTGTCACTCTCACGAGGAAAACTAGAGATAAGAAGATAAATCACTTCAGAAATCGAACTATGTTTACCAAAGGGATCCGAGTCAAGTACGACTGTACGCATGTAACAAATATGATGTTTGTGAGGCGGACGTTCGGGCTATCAAAGGGTGCGTTGTTGTGTACCTCGCATGTATAGCCTTGATGTGTTAGCAGCGTCACTTGGAGAATAAGCAAGATAAGCTTGACAAATAACGTTACTGAGAGCACAGGGAGCACACGGCACTCCCCAAAGCTCTGGGCCAACAGCAAGGGGCCCACCACGAGATGATGTGTTGTGGTCGCAACGCTGGCACAGGAAACACTTGTTTTGTGAGCAATCAATGAGGTATTTCATTCATTTAGACAGTCATAATTACGCCAATTTTATTTTGTGTTCAAATAAGCTCACTCGTATGTTGATCGTGCGTCAGGCACAAATAAAATTTTCTTTTTCATTCATCAGCTTGTTTTAATTTTGTTTTGTTTATGATGATATTGAGTGAGACCAATGAGAATTAAAGACGGACGAGTCCCCCTCAGCACGGCCTGAGAAGAGCACGTGTGAGTGCTGCCACCACGAGGCCCTGTGACTGCGTGCCATCTACGGCATCCACTCGCCTGTGGAAGTTTGTGCATCATTTCAAGTCCAACGCGTATGAAATATATAATGAAAACGCTTTCAAATCGCTTTCAAAATAAAGAGAACTGACAATTTAGCACCCAGCTAACCCAAAAGAGTTATTCTCTGATAATAAAAGGTTACTCTGCTGCACTCCGAATTCGTAGGTGAGATTGAGCTCACAGGAATAAAGTTTAAATTTATTATAAAATCGTAAACTGAAAATTCGTTTTGCATCAATCTACAGGACTCAACATGGAAGAATGCAAAGTCTATTTTCTAAACTAAAATCCAAAATTTTCGAGCATGTTCTTGAAATGAATATTCAGGATATACTCAGCACCTAGGCGTTGTCAGTCGATATACGTAGTTGCATTGGAGACCGAGACCGATGAAGATAAAGCCTATTGCTCAGACGACAACATCAGTCCGTTACTGATAACATAACTGCACAAGTCAACAAGCCACGACGTTGGGTCCATTTGGGATGTGCGTTGATGAAGACTTGGGAGTAAAACCTAACAACGCGAGCGGTCGGCCCCATCACGGGCACCACGGGCTTCACCCCTCCCCACCCCCCCTCGCTCGGGTGGCATCGTGAAAAGTATGATGAAAAATTTCTGCTGACACGTTGCCGTGATGTATCATTTTTGAAGCGAGCTGTGATCTCACAATACAATAACACAGCTCACATCTCGACTCAGGGGAACAATTTTCGGTAAGTCTAAGGGGCTCCTAAGGTCGAAGTCATAGTGAAAGCATTCATTAATAATGGTAATTTTCCAATTGCATAGCGTACATCGAATCTCTACCAAGCAATACCAAAATTTTATTTCTGCGTAAATTTGAATCTGCACTTTCGATCCTAAACACAAAATAAATCAGATTATCTTTTGATTCTCTGAGTTCCCTTTGAAAAGTATCTCGTGTGCACACAGGCGTGCTCGAGTCAGTGCCTCTCTCGAGCTCCTCTCTGGAGGCCAAAGGACTACAGGCTTCTCTGCCATCCGCTGAGCTTCTTCCTCTTCTCATTGTTTGGCCACTTACGTTAGTTTCGTACATGCCTGATGTAAGAGCGAAAAATAGTCCTGGGACGCTAAGCAATTCTTAGTCACGAGTCCACGGTGTTCGTTTTCGCAGAGCAGATAAAATGTTTTTTTTCGATCGCCCTGATCAGGGCCGGACTAGAGACGTGCTCAAGGCGAGGTCGAACAGCGTCGAAGCTCAAGTTCAAATGACCAAAAGTGCGGGGGCATCGGCAGGCTTTGCCTCGAGTGCCCCACCAAACAACACTGTCGAGCCGGCTGCCTTTGAGCGATTGCATTCGGTAGAACTGACAAGTGAAGCTTGCACAAGTTTTCGAGTACTGCAGACAGGCTCGGCCTCTAATGAAGACACTTAGGAGGCTTAATGCCTCAGCAACTCTTTCCTACACTAAGTAGGAACTCAAAAATAGTGAACATAATTAGATAACTGAGTGGTCGTAAAATTACATAAGATATTTTTCAAATGAGCGGTACCAAAATACGTATCAGAGCATCCACCATGGCAAGATTTGAACGTGTAACACTTTCTCCTACTAGTATCACGCGACTTCAAAATTACGAGCCCGTAATTTACTTCTTAATTTCCCACGAGGCCAGATCAGGCTCCTCGTAAAGCGCGTTACTTCTGTGACTGCCAACGAAGTCCCTCAGTTGTCTAACAAGAAAGGGACGATGAGGAGCTGCACGAGCTGTAGGAGCCTTGAAATTTACAGAGTTTGGCCGTCAGACCTACAGCTGCACAATCCTATTTGGCAAAACCTTGAGTTGATACTTAAGTCGGAGGGAACGTCATCGTAATTTTTACCTTAGCGTTTGATTCACGAGGCATGTTCCTTTAAGATAATGAACAAAAAACAGTACTGTTTTAAAGCTCAAGTTGATCTAAACAAATACGTTCCATGAAAAAAACACGAAGTAGCTCCTGTGGAATGAAGAAGTTCAGAGGGCTGCGGTAATTGGAAAATTTGATTAATGAAGGGATTTGAGAAGAACGAAGAGTATTTCTGTGAGGTTAAATGGTTTTACTGAATTCGAGGCTTGCGAAGAGTTCCGAGAGGCAATTAAAGAGCCCCATGCAACAATTGCTCAAATGGTTCAAGTATCCTCTCGATCGGACCAGCGAGATCCTGAGAAACTCGCCTAATGTTTTCTAATTGATCTCGTCGTTTACACTAGTGTTATCTTCTTGCTCTGGTAAAGCCTTATCTGGGTCTTGTTTTCGCTAGCTACAGTTAGGGTTTTGGACCCAGGGTCACAACCGCGTGAGAGCCACTTCCTGTTGCAGTAACAGTTGCGTTCACGTGGTGACTCTCTCGCCTGTTTCCGTGATCTCTTCATTGCACTGACAAATCTTCATGCTGTGTAGTTCGAAGAGACCTTCCATCAACCCCAATAACTTTTCACCCACGAATATTCTCGTCACCTTTGCGTCAAGATCAAGCACCCTGCGACCTCTGATCAGGATGCTGAAGGCCACATCAAAGCCTTGGTTCTTCCCCACTTCCTCACTCCGAGAGACTCGCTTCTTCCTCAACCGCATTTCCGGTTTTTTAACTGCATTGCCGGTCCTCTTCTGTTCGAAATGAGGAAAAAGTCTTCTAAAGTTGCCAAGCTTTCAGGGCTTAGTTTTGCCGAGCTTCCGGCTCGTGAGGTAAAAAGACTTTCGGGCTTAGAAAATAAACTGCGTCATAAAAGTGCAGCGCTGTAGTATGCAAAATTTTACCAAAGATTCGAAAAGGTGAGCCCTTGAAGATCAATTTTGGAACCGAATTCATGGTCGATATCATGAGAACTTTGCTGGTGCGCCTTCACTGACTTCTTTCATATATTTCGAAGTTTCATATTGAAGTTTACTATAACTTCCTCAGATATGCTAATACTTTTCTTGAGTTAATCAAGTGTATATATTATTCCATTAGCTATTAATCAATTTGATGAACAGCTTTACTCTCAAATGAATGGAGCATCAAGCTCAGGTTAAGTCTCATCGACTTTAGCAAATATTTTCCTCGCGCATTACGAATAAATTTGGTCGAACGAATGCCAATTTTTTAGGCCTATTCTGTATCGAAGGTATATTGACAACACATTTTTGCTGTTCAGGGATGAGAATCATGTTTAACTGTTCTCAGATTACGTGCACGGCAAGCACTCTTCTATCAAGTTTACACATGAAAAAGAAGCTGATAACAGGGTATACGCAATCAAAAAACTAATTCTTTCCAAACCAGTGTCTCTCACAAAAAAGCAAAATACGGATTTGATACTAAATATAAGAGAGCAATAAGGTCTAGTTTTAAGTGCAATCTCATATCTTGTTTCGTATAGGAAGCTTTTAATATTTCCATAACTTAAGATACTCTTACGAGTCAACTGGAATACGTGCGTTCCTATTAATTTCTTTTGGCCATTGTTGAAAAACTCGTGCAAAGAGCTAAGTACAACCGAGAAGGAAGATCCGTTAATTTTGAAGTACCGAAGATATTACTGTAGCTTTCATTACCATACACTTCTAGCTTTCAAAATAACTGTATTTCAGGAACTTAAAACTCTCATATCTAAATACTAACAGCGAATTAACCTCGGAATGTTTTTTCGCTCTAATTTCAACCTTGGTAGTTTTTCCGTTTTACTGACAGAATGCCTGTGCTTTTGGAGAGTTGCGTCTTCTATGAATATAAGGGTAGGCAGTGTCGGCAGTGCCGGCAGAGTCGGCAGGTTTTTGCAGTCGGGACAAGACTAAGTTAAAAATATTTCTGTTTGACTCCGAGTTCTCCACGCTGCTGCGGGGCCTCTGTCACTTCATTAGGCTCAAAAATATCAGATTGGTGCCAAGTAATTACCAATTTAGGAGGAAATATCTCTGAAAAAGTTATTTAATATGCATCTCTTGCTATAACTGAGCAATATTTTTATGACTAACTTGTATTTTTCATTCAGGTTATCAACCATTCGTTCATAATTTTATTCTAAATTCGAGTCCATGTCTGCCCAATCTGAAGATCACATTAAGAATATTCTGTTAATTCCATGAAGATGACGAATTATTACGCAGAAAAATCTACTCAGAGCGCTCATGAAGACAGCACTGAATGGAAGGAGCAACTTGAAGAGGTTTTCCGTTTCCGAAGTAGGAAATTCACTTTGAAAGGCAGGCCATCGAAAGGTCGCCCAAAAAATTCTGATATTGATGTTTTGAAATGGGTTGTCTCAAAAAATTCCACCGTTACCTCTGGGAAACTTGCAAAACGATAAGACGAAAAACACACAATAGCTTTGTTATGCTTTCTGTAAAGAATAAGAAAGGCTTTGTAGGTTAGAAAATTAGTCCCGCACGCTTTCTAGAATATTTAGAACAGCATGTGAATCATTGCTCGGAAAATCTCTTGGAAGAGTTTAGTTGAGAAGTATTGCTATATGCTCAATATTCTCCTGAACTTATACTTTTTTGATAATCATTCTTTTTTAGACTGCAGAACCAATTGAATGGTCTTAGGTTGATGTCAAAAAAGAGGTCAAAAAGCAGTTGGTTTCATATTTTGCTTTTAAAACAAGAGAATCTTAAAAGCACGTCATTTAAAAGCTTATGGACGAATGGAATGAGGTCCTTGAAAGTAATGGAAGTTGGGGGTACGAACAAATGTTTTCAAAATTATTGGCTTATTTATTTTCAACATAGATCTTGAAATTGGACCTTGCTTATGTGCCAACCTGATGCAATAAATTTATACGCGCGCACTTCCACATGTGGAATGACTAGAATTTAACCCTTAAATGAATTACCCCGATAATATTCATGGCCATGGTTGTTGCATTCACACGGTCACTGTCGACATATGTGGTCGCCGTAGTTGTTGCATTCACACGGCCACTCTCGATTACACGGACCGTGTGAGTGCGCCGACGGCCTCCTCGGGATTATCCCTCGAGGAAAACATCCAGCAGTAGTCTTGAAAAGAATCATTTATTTAAGAAAAAACATTTATAAGAACCTTTATTTATTCCAACACGTTTTACCGTTGGGTTTTAAATGCCTTACAGCTACTGGTGTGGTGGGGGATGCGAGGAATGTGTGGTTTAAACTTCCTTTTCCAAGGGAAGTACTCCGTGGTCACGTGAAAAAGCCCCACCCACATGAGCCGAGGCTCGAACCCTTGTCCGATCGGCTGTGAGGCCATCACGTTCACCACTACACCATGGAGCCCACTGATGGGGAAATCTAGTCTCAGTTTAGCAAACCAAAACTTATTTCAAGATTGAGAAAGATTTCGCAACACCAGTTTCTCTGTCACCGAGCTGTAATGAAATTCCTGCATTTGGCTTTTGGCTTAATTTCCTATTTCCAGTTCTTGAGTACGTCGAGCAGGCCTTGAGGAGACTTCATGCTCCAAGGCTGGCTTGCACAGTTATTTTTCTCTTGTGATGGGAGTCCAAAATTTTTGTTGCAGTTTCGCCTGATACCCCATAGTATTCTACTGCTTCAAACGCTCACGGACATCCTCATAATGAGATGATGGTGATTGGTTATGTTGCAAATGAATATTCAGGAATGTGGATATTTTCCACAAACTCACGCAGGACGCTGCTTTCTCAAGTGTTTTTCAATAACACCTTAAAGCCCAGTTCCCAATTATGCAGGCGCAATTTAGAACACGTCAAAAATTGTATTCACGAGATTATTTAATCGAGGCTCACAGTTCGCGGCAACCATTTTTCCAATTCATAATGACTTCAAATGCCTCCAAACCTGGCACAAATTAATGAAAAATTCAGTAACTTTTTTACAAGAAATAAATTTTTATGAAAATTAAAGAACGTTTGATCTCGCTGATTACGAACTTAATGTCAAAATTATGCTGAGTGGAACATGTGATTTAATTTGGCCGAGACTTTCCCTGGAAAATACCCATCGGGCAAAAACTGTTCAAACGAGAAATTTGGATTTCTTCGAAGGGCTCTGAAGTTAAGGTTACAAAAAGTGTTCTATTATTACGAATACGGGTTAATGGAGTGAATAAAATCCGATCTTCTATTTCGACTTCTTTAGTTTCCTGTTTGGCCAATGGCCAACTGCTACCCAGGCTTGCGGCAATGAGCATCGTATTTTTTTCCATGTTTTTATATTTTGGTGTGGCCTGCAAAGTCCAATTGGGAAAGCCTCAGCTTCCGTCTCCTCGAATAACATACTCATCGAGCGTCGTAATTCCATCAGATAGAAAATGCAAAATTTCTCTTATCATGAGAAATTTTGAATACAAACATTTAAGCGATAGTTAAGTATATATGAGCAGCGTACAGCAAGAAGTAGGTACATAATTTTCTCTAGTATGAAAATATCAGGATTTTCATAAGCCTCTCATTTATGGGACGTCCGCGGGTGGTGGGTGCGGGGCAAGAAATGCCAAACTTAAGTTCAAGAAGAGGAGGCTGACGTTGACACCAAACTCGGACACTTCGCAGCACACAAACACTAGCCCGCTATTTTTCTGCACAGTTCTGCCACAGGTCCACCGGAACTTCTTTCAAGACTGACTGCAAAACTTTGATTTTCTTCTGCATATCAAGGCTTTCTGATGGGTAATTGATGGATAGTTAGAATTATGTTAGGATGTTCATAGTACTATCAAGTAAGTAAAATATTACATGAAATTTAGAAATTTATGTGCTTTTCATTATTTGTTCTTCTAAAATTAGGAAACTTCTCATTCCAATCTTCGGAGCTAAGCAAATTTATCTTAATGGCTCCATGTAGGTTCCATGTAATTGATGACGCAAAGTATAGACAAAACTAGAGTAACTATATATAGCAAAACTCAACACCTGAATTATGGTGCCACGAGAGCAGCTCAGGTGAAGTCCATGCTGTCGTTCAGAGAGTGAACAAGAAGATGAAATGTCTTCCAAAAAGGTCAACATATTTCTCAGTGGGCCCAACTTGTCTTTTCATACGAAAAAGTTAGAGTTTGTTAGGGGAAACGTCTCTACGAAAGCAGCAGTTTCTCTTCGTAGTTCTTTGGGAAAAGTTGCGAGTCAAATTTGAAATAGCCCTCAACAACTCTCAAGTCGACGTGCAAACTCCCGGACTTTGTCTTCAGCGAAGAAAAACAAAAAAGTTTCAGAATATTGGCAGCATAAACGCATTCAGCCCAGCGGGGGAATCAATTCGGGCGTTAGAAGAGTGAGCGACCAAGAAAGGGACCGGGCAAAGCACAGCAAAGTTACCATGGTGCAGGCACCGGAGACTTACTCTGAAAAATGTACATGACTTTTGTTGATTTCGGAATAAAACTCGAAGAACATTATCAAAGGATATCGTGGAGTCTTCTGTGTTTTATCAAATTGAGGGTCACTTCACTCTAAGAAATCTTTTCGCTCGCTTTTTGAAAACTGTGCAGCTTCTCAAACAGCCAAGTAGATCTAGGGCTGTCTAAGGGACCATGTTTCTCGTGCCACCCAAGAAAAATAACCTCTTTCTTTTATTGTTTAAGCCCTCCGAACTATGTACTGCAGGTCTGCTCTGGAGCACCGAGCGGAGGTGACTTCCTCTCTGGGACTAGATAAGTAATTAGATAAGTAATTAATATTGAAAAACTCACGACTCAATTATAAATTTCCTATTCAAACTATTATTGGTATCATTTTTGTTTTTTTTTCTATTAATGTCTTCACGGAAATGAAATAAGTCTGAAAAACCTAACCAGGCGATAGCAACCACAGAGATAACAAAAAATGGCAATATCTAGTACAGAATTGGAAGGGGGAATTCCCCATCGCCATTCGTGTTGCTCTGGCTGCATCACCATTTCAAAATGAATGCATGGGTAAAATAGTAAATTAAACAAAAAAGTAAGAGAGACACATATATAGAAATGTCTTGTCTGACGGCTAGGGGTGTAAAAACCGAAAGCAGAGCCATTTTATGGCAAAAATTAACGTAGCTTGCTAATTATAAAAGATTGTAAGTATATAAATATACCCACAGGTAACCCTCAGGTCACCAATGGTTAACCAATGGTGCTACTACGAGTGCATCAAATATCTTCTTCCTTGCGTACAATTCTGTAGAAGCTAAAATATTCCTGCACAGTTTTATTACAGCGACCGATAGTTTAAGTTTTAATAAATACAAATATAAGACTACCGCTGTAATCAGTTTCTTAACAGCCTGATAACTTGGACAGCTACTAATCGCTCAGTAATACCCTGGAGTTAATTACTAAATACATGCTGAATCATCGAAAATGTATCCGCGATCGAAGTACGTAATTTTAGCAAGTCCAGACGCACCTATTTCAGGTATTTCACAGCTTACGGAAGAAAACAATGACCTACGAATGTTCCGCAGCGAAGTTCAGCATCAAAAAAGACACTGATATATGCCTTGCTTTTTAAACAATTACGGCATAATTCATATCTCTGACGTTCCAATGAGTGAACGAAAATATTCTATGTACCAATTGTTACTTTTATATTTTATCGTTGTCAAGATACACTGGCGAAGAAATTATTTAAATATCATGATCGCCCATTATGAAATTCTACAAAATATTCAGGTCAATGTCCTTCGGTTATTTATTTATCTTAATCTATTAAGGTACACATTTGAATGCAATCGCGATCTGAGACTATTTTCTAACAAAATATTCAGCCACGATTAAAATTTTTGACGAGGCTTCATTGCCTCTGACATGAGATTATTTACGGCTTTCCTGAATTGCCGACTGTAGCAAATCTCATTGAAAAATCACGACCCTGAATTCTCAAACTTTCCATGCCTTCGCTTCCTCAGACTTCATGGCTGAAAAGAGGCAAGGAAGGAGAATCAATCAATCTTTTCATAGATCAAGAAAAATTGAAGACGAAGAATTATTTTTCATGCTAAGCCTATGTTCCGCTAGGATGGTGCGCCGTGCATTATGCATGGAACGCAAGAAGCAGACTCACCAACACGGTCATAATGCGACACCCTCGAGACTAGAGAGCACCTGTGGATGTGATATTCAGCCGACCTGCCATGGCACGAGAGCTCGAGACACTTTCCAATGTCGAGAGATAAGGAGGAGGCGAGTGCGGGGTGGTCCAGGGATATGGGGCGACAGGCGAAGATTCCGTATTTAAGGAAGGGAATGAGGTATGTGACAAGTACTGCACCTACACCGACTGTGAGCCGATATAGAGAAGAAATTTGAACCACTGTAGAGTTTCGAATTTATTCAGAACTATAATGAATTTAGTGTTGCACGTGACTGTCTACTGAGAAACTTGTAATACGAGGCGGGAATGTGACGGTTGAGAGCTTGTGTATTAATGCGTTGCTACAAAAAGGTATGCCACTACACTGAGGTCTGCCACCCATACACAGAGATGCACTACTACACAGAGGCGTGCCGCTACACAGAGGCGTGCGCTACACAGAGGCGCGCCACTATACAGAGGCGTGCCGCGATATTCAGGTGTGCCAATATAAATAAATCAATCATTGGTGGTAGGCGAATATTGAGGCCCGTCTTCAAATTCACGTAGATAAATACGCCTATAATGCATTCGTAGAAATAAAGCAGACTCAAAAAAGTGCCATTACTCGTATTACACCTCACATTGGTGTTCTGAAATTTTCCAACATCTATAATAATTGTAAGAAGAACAGGATATTCCAGCAATAATATCCCAGGTAACTTAGGTTCCTCTATGTGTAACCCCTGCACCACACAGACTGGGGCGAGCGGCTGAGGCTGTCACGCGCTGGTCTCGCAGTGCTGTCCCTGTGCTGCAACAATGTACCGGAAGCTAAAGTGCTGGAAAATCTCTCGCGCTCAACTCCTGAGGCCACAGCGACTATTTGAATTCAGTGACAGTGGAAGCGTATGGGAAGTTGCCTCTAAAAATATCAGAGTGTGCAGTGAATGGGATATCCCCGCTGTCAGGATTTGGAAACTGGTGGTAAATCGTTTTTTCATTTTGGTGGATACTGAATAAATAACACTAAATTCTGAATCGGTTACGGGAAGCCGAGTTTGTATGAAAACTAACTTAGATTAGCCGAGATTTTCACACTATCTTTAATTTATCTAAGAAAATTGCGGAACAACAAAGAAATCTAATCTACAATACGTGTCAAAAATAGCGCGCTATCACGTCAATTAAATAAAAAAGTTCTACCAAGGTAAAGGCCACATCCGGTCACTTTTAAACTCCCAAAATGGGACGTGGGAAATATTCTTTTTTAGCTTTCAGCAAAATTTTCGAGCAGCCAACCTCCTGTACTGCGGGTGTGTGCGGCGTCGTAGCTGAGGTCCGGAGTAGATACAGAGGAAGTGGCCTGGAAGTAATGGGGGAAGTAGTGCAGAAGTAACAGGCAGTTTGTTAGCGATAACTCAGAAGGGTTATAGGGCCTCAAATTATGGGCACTGACCGTTATGTGGCAGGAATCTACCCTCAACTGCGCTAATGCTGTTCACGCTACAGCGCTCTACCGGCGCTCGTTACGAGGGCAACATAGACGGACCTCGCCTGGATCTCAAAACCGTGTACATGAATATTAGATTTGAAGAATAATTTGAATGTCGCACAACCTATACGATGCAAAGCTACAATATTAAGAAACCTTGGGAATCGTCAACGAATTACGATTTGTGATTAATGCGAGAAATTTCTGTATTTTCCTAAATAGTCTTCCGACCGTTTATGACATAAAAAAATATTAAAACTGCATTTTTATAGATGGAAACAGCTCAGTAGTGTATAATGCACAATTGAACGACTCCAACGTTTTATTACTAGCTTATGGCCTGAAAAATTACTATAGCACTATCCTATGGATGAATTACCATTTATATCACTCGAAAAAACTATTTTCAGAAGGCCAACTGCCTCTAAATACAGAACGACTGAGAAAAGTGAAGAGTTGATGCAAGAAACCAAACAAATGTTGAATTTGTTGCAGACCTCAGCATGAAGTGCAGCACAGCATAAGCAGCATGGTGACGTCGTAGAATTGAGACCCTATGACTGTCCGTGATGAGCTGAATATATGCTGAACAGACACAGACATGGCCATTCTGATTCGCATCTCTGATATATCTAGAAAATCATTCAGCAGATAAGAACTTTAATTTCGATACAACTCCCACAGAGATAAAAAAATTTCCTCCTCGAGGGAAAAGGAAGAATTTTTTTTCTAATGGTCGACCATCTCTTCAAAAGTGCCGGGTTCCCCTCGGGCGCTCCCTACAAGAATCCCCACGCGTCCCCAAGGTTCATTTGCACATGGCACATCATCATCATCATCCTCTTTATTGCACACCGTTTTAGGGAGCTCTTGTTGTACTTGAAGATAATGCAATGTGCTGAAGCCATTTGTCTAGATTTCCTTGATGTTGACCGTCGTTCGTTCTAACTGGCACCGCTTTATCACCTCCTTGCCCTCATTATGTCATAATTTAACCCTTAAGATCGAGAGCGCAGCGCTGTAGGCAAGTTCAGCTCACAAATAAACTCAGCGCGTTGAGATTTCGAACAACTGATGCTCAAAGTTTTCAAGAACTTAATTAAAAGTAACGGTTCTAAGCAGCGGACTTTCATTCTTCAATCTTGCAATGAAAGATTATTGGAGGTAGCAATAAACGATCATGCTTTCGCTTTATAAAACAAAGTGCGCGAAGGAACCAAAAGACAAAGGCGTGTACATAGAAGGCCTTGTGAGGTGCCGCCTGACTAGCGTCTTTGACAGATGACCGGACCTGTAGTTCGAGCCGCAGTCCTGAGTTACGCACAAAAGGGGGTTGCACAGACTTGAGAACCAAAATATAAAGATCTCGCTTAGAACTGGTGAATAAGTTTTCTGATCGTGAATTCGGCAGCTCCAAAACGAATAAATCCGTGGGACTAATCAATTGGAATCTTTTTCATGACTCGGGACCGATCAGTGAACCTAGGATTTTTCTTAGTTCAAGTAGCCTTTATAAAAATTGTTTTCGGTGAAATCCGTTATTTTTTGAATACACTGCGGAAAAGCTGGTAAATGCTGAGAACATTTAGGCATGTTTAAAATTTGAGTTCTTTTGAAGTACGTCAGAAAGATGAGCAACTAAAATAAATACATACTTCATAGGACACCACACCCAACGATGGAAACGTGTAAAATATTTTCTATTATTTTAAATGATGCTCGCAAGTTTTGCGGTGGATGTCCATCATTTCGAAAGCTTTCAAGTCTGTTTGCACCCACACACATTTAGTTGTAAGTTAATGTCAAGTGTGTAACGCAATGTCAAGTTCCGCACGGTAGTAATGACAACGCACGAAAATAATGAGGACAGTTGAGCACGAAAATAATGGGGACAGTTGAGCACGAAAATAATGGGGACAGTTGAGCACGGCAATGATGGCGACAGTTGAGCACGGCAATGATGGCGACAGTTGAGCACGGCAATAATGGCGACAGTTGAGCACGGCAATAATGGCGACAGTTCACTCCACTCCTATTAATCCAGAAGTCGTAGGCGCCGCCCAGCCTAACAGAGACCGTTCGATGTGTACCTGTTTGGCTTCAGTACGGAGGGGATTCAAACTGAATGAAGTCAATATACATGTTTTATGACTACAGATACGACACCTACCAGGCCAATGCAGCTTCAAAGCAATCTGCCTGTATTTGTGAGTAAAAAATTTACGTACACGTTAATTTTCCGTAACGACGCCGAAATAAAACAGAGGCTTCTTCAATTGTTTCTATGAGAACCTGTTGCTTAGCGCGACTATCTACCTTGTTAAAACAAACAGCTTTGATTGGGAAACTAGAAAATTGACAAAAACTATTTCATGTGCTAATGCAAGTTTATAATCGTTCTAACGAGTAATGAAAATCTGCACATTGGCGTCAGTAGTGGTGCCATATAGCTATTAAATGGACGATACAAGCCCCCCGATAATCCTGGCGTCATTGGCGGTCCTGGCGGTCTGGTTCTCCAGTAACCCTGATCTTCATTGACGTCATCGACTGTCTTCCCCCAATTAAACCATAGTTCCAGATCATGCCTACGACTATACGAGATCTAGATCGTTCTTTCGGCATAATCTGTAGCTTTTTTAGAAACCCCTTTGTAACTTCTCACAGTACGCTTCGCAGATTCTAAAAGTTAGGATGGCCAGAATAAGGGAATTTCGAAACAAAAGTCAGGGTGCTAATCAAGGCAACGAGTTTGAGTTTCACGACGACGCTAATTAGTCCTCGGAAACTGCAAATATTTCTTCAGCATAATGGATAACGAGAAGCTTCCGAGCACATTAATGAATTCCATACGACAACAATTAAAATTTCTTTCGTCAAATATCGTTCAGGTATAAATATATCTACTGAAGCACTAATATCAAATTGGGAGAGCTAAAACTGTTTCCCAAAATGATACACACGTTATAGTTTGTCTAACCTCTCATTACTGTTCCCGTGAAGCAACAAATTCTCGGTTCTTACTCGAACATAAGGTGCGCCTCATCAAACTGAATATGTCGATGAAATATTTTTTATAGCTGAAACTGTTAAATTTTCGGAGATATCCATATTTTGAGAAACACCTTCAAGTAACCATCACACCAGCTGCGGCATCACGCCAGCTGGGGCATCACGCCAGCTGCGGCATCACACCAGCTGCGGCATCACACCAGCTGATGCCACCCCACCTCCCCAGCCTGATCCTCGTTCCATTCCCTCTCCGCTGTGTTTAACACGTTGACTCCGATTCTCCACACAGGTAAAATTACATGCCGACAAATATCTCTACTGTGAATTTAAAAATGAAGGATTTTGATTTCTCAAATTTGGTTACTCTATTAATTTTCTTTCTACTAGCTTATTCGATTGATGAACACAAATTTGAAGAAAATTCGAAAATTTGTACTTATACATAATAGTACTTTGGTTACGATAGGTTAGGTTAGATGATCGCGTGTACCATATATGACCCACTTCGAAGACAACGTGTTAAATTAATTAATAGGAAGCCCGGTAGCGCGTTGACGCAACGTAAATTCCGATTTGAATTTTTCTGTAATAGCAATTATTTCTCATTGAGGATGAGGAATCGCGCGAAGTTTGTTCCCCAGCACAGGCAGCAGCGACCCACATGGCATCTCATCGAACCAATTGCAACAATTCGGCTGAATTTTAAAGGCGTAAAACTTGCCTTGCACCGGCAGCACCATATCTTCTCATTAGTTTCATAATTAGGCTATAAATTAGCGGCCCCACGGTTTGATTGAAGATTTACCCTTGAATGAGATTGGCCCGTCTTATAGAAACATAAACTTTTGGATAAATTTCTTAATCGATTCTAACAGAGAGAGGTTCAACAGGCAAATGACTTATACTAGGATGCTGCATAGCACACTCGCGATGGGAAGAGAGTTTTCTGGTGCAGATATGCTAGTATTTCCATTGAACTAATCAAAAATGACGGTGCTGGCCAAATGAAATCGATTTAATAGAACAAAATGTATGTATCGATAAATAGAGAAAAGATGGTTTCGTAAAAGATGTCCCAGTTTTCATCAGGGTGTAATTTTAGCACCTGAGCTGAAGTCGACAGGCTCACATTTGTGGCTAATGAATGAAAGGAAGGGAGGTTGCCTTCTGATTAGAGACAATTGAGGCAAAAAAGCCTGCAATTAACTAATGATGGTAGTTTCTGGGAATGTATGAGCTCATTTCTTGAAAATCTCACATGAAAAATTGACTTTATTTATCTCAAATTATACCTTGGCTTTAATACTCACAGTGATGCTGCATCTCAATTCAAAGTCAATGCCTCAATTTTAATAATAAAATGACAAGGCGACATTAAACGCTCGTGCCACAAGAGCCACAACATCTGCTCACCTGGAGAACTGCAGTGACGGTCGCCGGAGTTCGTGAGTCAGCAGTTCAAAACCGTCCCTGGTGACGCTTCCTCTCCTGCTCGTCGCGCTTCACATTCAAGTGGGACTGCCAATCTCTACAGATTATTATCAAAGAGCTCGACTCGACCGGGGCTGTGGGACTGTTGTGACGGGCGTTGTGGCAGGCGTCGTTTCCGGACACAAACACCCAGGGCGGGCCCGACACCGACTGACTGGTGGCACCCGCCCGACTCCAGCCATAGATGGAGGCGTCCGTCCGTGCACTGGATATCAAGAGGAAGAAAAGGAATATGAAAGAAATAGTTTGCGAGAATTGGGAAAAAGCATTCTTCAGGGATCAGAAAATCGTCTTTGAATTTATGAGCCAGAACGACGAGGTTCGTGTTATTTTTCATGTTTGCGATCTTGCCTTAGTCAATATGAAGGGGGATTTAAACGGATTTAGGTTCTCGATGCGAACGTTGTAAAGGATGTCATATCTCTGCAATATTAAAACTCTGGAAGGCTAAGAAAATATGCTGTAATGTATACCGTCATGGATGTGATATACTGTACTTATTCATATGCATTGGGTATGAATGATGGTATAATGTGTGTGTAAATATATCATTATGTATAGCTCATGTATGCTACACGTGCGTTGAAAGAGCACCAGTCTACAGGATTATACGTTTTTGTCCTAATTGGAAAATGATTTTAGCGAGGGTTTTGTAGTATAAATTCATGGGCGCAAATACGATTACTGAGCTTCTCACACAATTGAATGAAGTACATGCGTACGTGTGTGTTTATGTCTTAGTGAGAATTCTGTGAGTTTACTGCATTATCATGAATAATACCCATTTATGCATGTCATTTATATTTCGCACTGAATGGAAAAACGGTTCGTATTTACAACGTGTATTTTCTAGATAATTTATTCACCACTGTGAACAAAGATATCGTAGGAATTCTTTGGTGGTTGCAGAATAAAAGAATTCGCTTTCAATTTGTCTTAGGAGACAAAATTTCAGTAAAAATAAATATTCGAGCTTCAGTATCGACGACGTGATATAATTTGATGGAGCCATGGAGTATTAATTTCAATACCTTGTGACACTTCGGTAGCAACTCGAGGATGGAGCGATCGCTGTTCTGATTTATTCTGATCGTGTGGAAGATTGGACTAGAAAATGATTAAAAAAGAAGGTGGAATCCAGACGGCAACTCTAAATGATGAATAAGTTTTTGAAAAATCCCTTTTAATTCAGAGTAGGCTGTGAATTTTCGTATTTCATTCTTCTTTTTCTTGAAGAGCTGGATTTCACAGTGTAAAAAACAGGATAAAGAAACTGTTTCTTTTGTATCGCATTACTTTCATTTCCTACCAACTGTTTGCTTTGGTAGATCCTTGCCGTTAATGCCCAAACTTTATGGAAAATACAAGAAAACAAACAAAAATTATATTAAAGCTGACAGTTCCGGTCCCAAATACATTAGTTTTTCACACTACAATAGTTTGAAAAGCGCCATATTTTAAGGGCTATTGCTAATTTTCAATTACTGATCAAATTTACTGCGAACAAACTTTCGTTTAACATTGGATAAATACTAGAAATAAATATTGCCGTAGGTGATGTCCCTAAATCGGAATTTTTATTCTTTGGAATAAGATGCGATGCTAAGCACACCTAATCGTTCGTAGAATTTCAAGCGTGAATGATTCGTAAGTTATCATTCCCAACTTTCCCTTTCGTACGGACGAATATCGGATAGAAGAAAAGGGCAGGCAAACAATAATTTCTCGCCCACATTTGCATTTGCATTTTAATTAGCTCGATAACGCATGCACGAGGTCTCATGCAACAAACTAACAGAAAGTAAGAAATTAAGACTCAAACTTAATTGACTTGAAAATAAATAATTCTACTTAAAAGAATACAAGAACCCCAAAAAGACTATATTTGTAACTCTTAGCAAAGTTATAAGCTTACAAAATGACCCTCTTGCCTCTAAGTACAGCTGATACAACTTTTCGAAATTTGAGATAATTGCATCATGAACGTCTTGTTCAATAAGAAAGGTTAAACTACCGGACAACTCGCTTAATGTGAAGGCACTTCCGCATTGACGGGTGTAAAGACAAAATAAGCTAGAGGGAAAATGACGTTATTTCAGAAGGGGTTTTAATGTATTGACATAATATCTAGAAATCCATCTGAATGTAGGCTAGGAATGCGATTCCGGGTTTGAACTCATTCACACTCATTTGTTCGTGCTATTAGAGTTATAGGTCCTAATCGTGGGATGAGTGGTAATTTGGCTTCACACTCATCCCACGATTTGGCTTCGTGAGGAAATTTTGTATGGCTGTTATTTAGAAATTTGATGCCTTTTTGATGTACAAGATTGCTTTACGGATATAAATTTGTTTTATGAAAGTTGTATAGATTATATTTAAATTGTTACTGAAAACTTATGAAGATACGACTACAAATTTGCTCATCAATCTCACATCCTTCTGAGGAACCGCAGATAGCGTTTTTTATATAATAGTACAACTAATAATTAAGAAATAAAATATAGCATCAACCTAAAATTATCACGACAGCCATTTCAAGTGATTTTGATTCACCGATGCGCGATGACTTGTTTTGGAATCATGACTCCTTACGTGAAAACAGGTTCTCATGCGTCGCTCTGTATGAAGTGTAAAACTTATTTTAACCTCTATAACATCCGATGTGCAAATGGTACGCTTGTCACTCCTATGTAATGAAATGCATCGTCGACACTAGGAAGCAATGTCCTTTTTCTAAAATTTCGTTTATATGTTGCTCTCACATTTAGCAGCAGTAGAATTAGTTCTATCTTCTGTCGGAAAAATTTGTCTTAAAGAATTACTTTAGTTGCATGCAAAAAGTGTTTATGCAGGAACACACTAGTAAAAAATAAGGTCAATCACACTTGAATTTTTAATATCTGAACAAATATTGCTAGGGCTTTATGCGAAATCGTTAAACAGTTCTTTTGAAGAATTTAAATCTACCTTCCTTCATTTCATTAAAGCAGAAAGCCTTTTGAAGTGCTAAAAATTTAGAAACTCCTGTCGTAACGTCCAGAATTATCCTACGTAACTAGAGAAGTTCTCCAGTTAGAAGCTGTAGAACAAGTCTTTAAAAAACTAAATTCGCTTAAAGCCATGAAACATCCTTGGAACATCGCAAGTTTGCGTTCCTCTACGCAAGAAGTGGAGAAACTTAGCAGAAAAATATCACCAGAAGAACTTATGCCAGTTTTTGGTTATTTTTTTTCAATCTGGGTCAGATTCAAAGTCCTCCATATTCGGAAAGGAAAACGAATTGGTTAAAATCCAAAACAAATTTCTTGAAGGTAAGGAAAGGAATACGTTGGATTGTAATTTAGTGGGAAAATTTGGAAACGATGTGAAGGGCTTAACAATTCGTTGTGATATACTGACGGGAACTGTGACCAGGACAGGTGCATTGAGATCCCGCGCTGGCTTTAAGACCAATTGGGCAGAGCGACCAACGGAGTCGTTATAGGAGCTATGACAATATGACATCAACAGGACATGCGATATTTCCAAAAAGTTTCTGGTCTACCCATTCTGTATGAGCAAAAAACGAGTTATGTGGTTGAGCGCAGTATCGTGTAAAACTATGTAGAAATTTGTATTTATTCTAGTAAAATTAAGTAAAATATTATATGATTATTTAACAGCTGAGTTGCTATATTTTTTCTTCTGAAATTAATAGTGGTTGTAGATATGCTATAGCAACGAAGTAACGGTGGATTTTATTGGCATGAAATATTTTTCGCCATTAAGTACAACAAATATAGTGTCAGAAGTATAGTAGAGACGTTACAATACCTGCGATGCATCATTCCATAGATTCTATTATGTTCGTAAAATATTCTTGAGCACCGAATTTAATGGAGAGTAATTATTATTTACTTAAACTGAATTACAAAAAAATATTCTGCTCACGCTGGCGTCAAATTACTGCGCTGAACCATAGCTGTCGAGTTCCCGTCAACCAGCGACAAAAATTGTAAAGGTTTTGTAGAAGTAGAATCTGAAAATCTGTTAATTTGAACGTTTGTTTCGAGCCTATAGATGTATTTTCATCAAACCTACCAGAAAGTAGTGATCTCAACTTTGAATAGGCACTCTGCTCCATGCCTGAATTAAATGTGTACATTCAACG
Organism: Orchestia grillus; assembly: GCA_014899125.1. Classification (NCBI taxonomy): domain Eukaryota; kingdom Metazoa; phylum Arthropoda; class Malacostraca; order Amphipoda; family Talitridae; genus Orchestia; species Orchestia grillus. Next base: position 2,141 of record VOMN01082059.1, on the reverse strand, counting down.
ATTTAATGCACGCATTTGCCAACATACAGAGATATTCTCACTGCTTTGCTAAAACAATGAGGAACAATATACAATCATAACCAATGTTGTAAAATAAGTTTTCAGAAATAAAAATTCGCAACAAAGTTAACAAAATAAGAACAAACATTATAAGGGAGCAGAATTGAAACTTAAAGGATCCTAAATTTGAAAAACTTTTCACAGAAATCAAAGAATCTGAGACTCGGTTTTGAAAAGGAGGGTTTTCTAGGCACGCACGCATCAAATTAGTTGCTAAAACGGTACGTTTTCGCAGTTGGAAAGTTTCAATGATCATTACTTTTCTATTTTATTGTAAATTTTTCAGTTGGGTATTGATTGTTTAAATACTGCAACAATGAAAATATCAGAGATTTGTGACTATCGTTGCCATAAAATTAGCTGAAGTTAATGTGGACATTGTTTAATTCAATGTTACTTGAGATACCGCATGGAAATTTAGGTAAAAATAGCCTCAAGCGGTTGCCCAGTCCTAAAATTTGTTCATAAAATGGCCCATTGATTTAAAAAGAACTATTTTTTTACTCGTAGTTCAATACAGAAGCTCTAATTCATTTTCTCACAAGGCCCACATCTACAACGTACAGAGTTGATAAATTAATTTTTTACCGTAGACAATCACCAGTGCATGGGTCTGGACACGATTTGTAACGCTAATAACACGATTTGAAACGTCTAGTGATGCCATGAAATAATCTATTTGCGCCTTCAAAAGACGAATAAAATTAAGAATTCAAGGAAATTCTTTAAAATGGATAGGTTCACAGTATTCACCCATTGAAATCCATAATCGTCACGAAACCTCTAAATTCAAATATTTTTCGTACTTTTATTTCAAATCCTTTTGGATTAATTTGTTACTCGAAAAGTTTTATCTGATGAAAATCCTAACTGACAGGAATTATAATTATAGGTTTAAGAAAACAGCCTATTATTTGCAATCTTTCGAAACAATTCACGTGCATTTCATTGTCCTCTTGAAGAATGCCTATGAGCGCTGGAAGAAACATTCACAGACAAAAGCAACCGAAGGCATCAAAAACAATGCTCACATTTATTCACAGGTGGTTCGCTCGGACCGAAAACAATAATGAAGAACAGAAGCGACTTCCGAAAGCTGAGCGCCTGCTTCTTGCTTAAATTATCCAATTCCTGGCGGATCGTTCCTTGTTTTAAAATTAAAATGACTTTAATTTCCTTTGGAAATTATTCATCTTTTGGGAGTCAGCTATTTATTACATTTTGTAACAGAAATTTTAGCGAAAAGAAAGCTTCACAGTGGTGAAGTGCTTGTGAACTCAGCCTTACCCCCTAACTATGGGCTTGAGAACGCTTAGGTTTTTACTGGACCAATTCTAGTTTTTAGAGAACCCGTGGAACAACCAAGCTGTCGGCCTTCAGTCTTGGCGTCGTAAATCACGGATCTTCTCTAAATTTTAGTAAAAATACATTAGAGTGAATGACTGGATTAGAAAACTAATGGTTGACATCTCGCAGAGGCAATCTAGGATATTATCTCTGCTACCGGACCATCAATCTTCTAATGGGCTGACAAATGGATCACTAGGGTGGTCTGTGGAACTATTAAATAATTTGCTGCAATTACCAAATTGCTTAAAAACGATCTATTCTCGAGTCAGTTCGTTTAAAGTACTTGCGTAGCATTTCTTTCCTTGAAGCCATGTTTTGCATCGGCCTCACCGGAGATCAAAGAGAAACTTCTTTTATTTTCGAAAATAGTCCCACTAATTTATTGAAAATTATAGCCATTATGGAATCCATTTTGAGGAATTAGAATGAATTGCTTTCCATGATTTTCTTGTAGTCCTCCTCGATGAAGATGAAATGCCAGTGTTTTGGAAAAGTTCAACATCTGCAAAGATCGTCAGGACAATTGTATAACAAAATCCGCGCTGTATAATGTGTTCCTAATGTAATATATCTACAAAATAAGGAGTGTGAGAGCTATTTGAGGACATTTTTAGTATGTTAATAAACAATAATATCTTTCAAAATATTTTATTTAAATCACATTTGCACAAATATCGATGATACTTCTCTATCAAATTATTCCATGATACAACTTATGGCTTCAATGACTG
>VOMN01082057.1:3499-15900 GCA_014899125.1 Orchestia grillus | reverse complement strand
TAAGGTACCCTGTATAAATGAACGTTTGACCTGTTCCATTGCGTAATCTTCAATCCACAAAGTCAAAATTTCAGCTGCCTGTTCGTTTGATACATGGCTTTGACTGAGTGCGGTTAGGGTAGCCGACTTACATTGTGTCTTAGGGTCGTACACCTCTTTGAAAATTGTATGGATTTATCTGCCACACTCTGCTCGCCGTGGAGTTATATTGTATTTTATTGTGTGGAAGCGTGTAATCAATTGTATACGCTTTCTGTTGAATTGGATAAGCCAAGCATTGTTTGTTGTCATTTATTACCAGGTTCATACAGGCCTCATCGAATTATGGTCCATCTATCGTCGCAGATCGTTTCCAGCCTTTGGAGATATTTTCAATGCCTTGCTTAGATGAAGACTTTCAGCTCTCGCCGTAAGGTCTCAATTAGATCGAAGTGTGCTGACTGCAATGGCCATTCTTACAAGCGCTGTTATTCATTCGCACTTACCTCAATGAGCATACATCCTAGTTATGATGAATACAACTTATCCCACGTAAATATTCTACCCTATTCTCGTCACCTCGATGTTAACTTAAAGCGAGCTTGTATCCAAGATACCCACAATACTACCTGAATCTTTTATCCCAGATAGTGATGGTGACACATCATCACGCCAGGGATCCGTTTTACGACTCTCGCTTTTCATGGAGAAGTGAAGAAATGTATTCCAATTAAGGGTACGTTTCAAGATGGCGCTGTTTCCACCGCGGCAAGTTTTTGTCCATAAATCGAGAACGCGCAAAATTTTTTGATTATATGAGAAGAAAAATCCCGGAATTTGCATAATGTTCGGGTGAATTCAAGCGATTTTTAAAAATCTCCTCCAGGGTCGCGTATTCATGTGCAGGATTTAACGGACTCGGGAGCTTGAGAGCCCGAATATGTCCACGTAATCCTCTGCTTAGGGGGAAAATTTGACCGTTTTTCAGAAATAAAAACCGAGACCTTTGTGCACAAGCAACGTCCTGAAAAGATTTCGATTTCAACTATACGAATGAAAAAGAAAGGGTCATGCTGACTGTTATTCCAAATGTACATTTAAATGTACTGACGCTGCAAGCCTGCACGATTTTCGCCAACGTTAATTCGAGTTAGACGCAACAATGCACCTTTTGCCTTTAGTTCACCGAAAAGATCGTTTGTGTGTTGCGTAAAATGAATTGTACAATGCGGCCCAGGAAAAGTAAACCGATTTTCAAACTGGCACATTTTGCTTACTATTGAAGCTAGGAGTCTTCTCAAAACATGGTTTTATATGCGTACTTTTTTTAGAAACCCAATTCTTAATAAAAAGAATCGGGCAATATCAGGGTACGTCTTGTTTGAGGTCATTTTCCTCGAAATGTCCTGCATTTTTTACAGATACCTGCACTCTACTTCGCATACCTGCAATAACTCTTTAACTAAATCCTGATTTAATTTCAGTAAATTTATTTGATTTTCAATCCCGTCTTTCAAATCGTCGGTGCTTTAGCGTAGAAAAAAGTACACGTTGCATCCGAGATGTCCGTACGGGAAAAAATCGCAAGGTGTCAAGTCCGGTTATCTTGGGGGGCATTCCATTGGAGGGTGCAGTGCAGTATTGCGATCTGTGAATATATTCTGCGGCAATTCTCGCACTGCACGACTTCTGTGTGCTGGATCGCCATCCTGAATCCACCACAATCTATTGAATCTGTTTCGATAAATTTCACAAAGTTCAAAAGTTAAAAAAATCACTTCCACGCTCAGTCGCTTTTTTCCTTTAATTCCCACCAGAATTTACAATTTTAGTCGTAACCTTGATAAATTTTCAAAATAAGTAAATGTACATAACCGTGTTTTCAAAAAACGTCTAGCTTTACTAGTTTGTAAAGTATGCTAATTTGAAAATGGGTCACATTTTTTACGCCACCCTGTATAGGTTGCCAGTTCACTTCTAAACCATTTACCTACACTAATATACCTAAAACGTCCGAGACGTAGGAAGATATTTCTTTGCAAGTTTAATTTCATCCATTTCACAGGTAAAATTACTGCAATCATGGAGTGGAAAACATTTGAATAATAAAATTTATTCGAGTAAATTTTCAAAAATACGCAAAAAATGTGCAGATTTTTCTAACGAGGCTCGTGGCAACATGAAGCACTTATCGTAATAGGGTTCTACGCCGAAATTAGTTTGTGCATTTGCTGTTATTTGACTGTAATTGTATGGAGTACGTCAACATGACCTTATACATTGATGGGGGTTAATAAAAAATTACTAAAATAACAATGGCGAAATTAGAGCAACGTGAACGAAAGAATAAAAAAGGATTTGCTTCTAAACAACAAAATGCGTTATGCGATGTGTATATTAGAATTTTTTAAACCAACTTTAACATAAGATTCGTTTCGGTGAAATTAACACAATTTATTCTATGGAAGCATATCCAAAAATGCTTCGTTAAAAAATTACACTTGCTCAACGAGTTAGAGTATGTCGGTAGAAAAATATAAATCAACGTCAGAACAAGTTTGTAATGTACGAACAATACAGAGCTTCAACGTCGGCTAGATATTCACTGTTGGTGTTCGAAATTTCGTCCCTCTGCCGTGTTGCCAATGACTGCCGAAATCTCACGAAGACTCTAGGTATTTCAGATACGTAAAACGAGGATTAAATTCAGTCCGTATTTTCAAAAAAATTTCTATTGCTTATGTTTAATGTTACAAAAATGTGCTAGCACTTTTCTCTTTCACGTTGTATTTCACTGTAACTAAACCCACTAGTTTTCCAGATCACTTTGCGCATCATAACCGTCAAATAACAGAGTGCGGCAAATTACTTTGCGCTCTTATTATTCATATAAAAAAATTGTAGCAAAGCTCTAAAATATCACACTCGAAAACTACGGTGTAGCAATTCACGACGTCATGTGATATTAGATTCGCAACTTACAGATTCAGTTCCCATAGTGAAGACTTGACAGCTCCTGTTGATTTTGTCTCATGTCGCATATGTAAATTGCACGTTGGTGCGATGTAAGCCAAAGCGCACCAATTATAAGGCTGGAAGTCATAGCGTGGAAGCGGTGTTAAGTTCAGCGAACTTTGTATGAGTTGCCCCGTGTATTTGCGATAGAGTTTAGGCACAGAAATGCAATAAAATAGAATGAACAATATGCACCAACTATCTTACGCATGAAATTGCTAGAGTGGATACCGGGTTTAAGATGTTTTTTTTTTCAATTCGTATCGAGAAATACCGCTTTTGTCAACTTATTCCTATTTCTCAAAATGTTCACCTAATTTCACTCAGTGCAGTACTTTGCAATCATTCTCGTTGTCTTGTAAAGATTTTATCTCATGGAATTGTTCACCACTTACACGTTTGAAATCTAATTCTGCCTGCTGGCTGTTTCCACCAATTGAGAACAATTGTTAAATATTATTTCGAAACTTTTACTTGGTGTTCCATTATTCACTTTGCAGTGACTCTCTGTCACAGCTGGTCAATTATTTCCAGGAAGAACACGTCGGAGCGTCTCTTGAATGGAAATGGTGGTTACAACGCGCTGACAAACACGCCTGTGGCCACTCCTGATGTAACATTGGAGGTTAGGTTGCGACACTGACAAACACACCTGCGGCCACTCCTGATGTAACATTGGAGGTTTTTTCTTCCTGTTTGTTGCGCGATCTTAAATGTTTTCCTGTTCGACTAGAGGGTTGAAAATTAATTGGTTACGGAAAATATTTCTTTTGCATGCACCGGAAATTCAACTTCAGTCACTGGGCATGCAGTGAGGAAAATCTCACCAATGGACTCAACCACGGCGCCAACACTGTGAAGGAGGATAATTCGTTCTGTAGGCTGTGTCATGGAAAACAGAATCCAAAATGAAAATAATTCAAAAATTAGCTGCTGCATTCATATTTTGTTTCGGCGAAATTTTTCGTTGAACGCTTTTCTACTAATGCCATACGTTTTAATAAAATATCTTCAAAAATATTTACTTGTAATTACTCTGCTAAATGCTCTCAGAAACATGTTTGCTCAAGAAAGTCAAACAATAAAATACACACGCCACAATTTAACTTTAGCTCAAGTTTTAGGAAAGAAGTCCTCACAATTACAAAGTAGTAAATAATTTTTCTAAGAATATTGTGAACATGTTTTAAGCCCCAATTCCTTCCTCATGTGGTCCATTTCCGTCCACGCGTTTTTGAGATCTTAATCTCATCGATGAAACAACACGTTTGATTAACGGTCGATAATTTTCTAGTATATCGAATTCGCTAGAGATTCTTGGTGTCAGATAATGGTATCACAGATACACGTCAAGGTTCAAGTGAACAGATGATATTGATGATTTTCTAAAACTTAAATTATAGTTGAATACTTCGTTGTATATTTTATAGTTTGGCTTTCCTGAGCAAACATGTTTCTGACTGCCTTCTGTAGAGTAATGACGTGTAAATATTTTTGAAGATATTTTATCAAAACGTAAGGCATTGGTAGGAAAGCGTTCCACGAAGAATATGGTAAAACATAATAAAAATGCAGCAAGTGGTTTTCCAATTATATTATTTTCATTTCAGGTTCGGTTTATTGTGTGAAACCCTATATGACTGACGGATACAGCATATAATGAATGAAATTCTCAACCCTCGTCTTTAAAAAACATTACTGCATCCTGATATTTGTAAGCTCCTCATGTCTCAGGAACTTCTATAGACGAATAAATAGCGTTTTCCAACCTTACTCCGTCCAACCGAAGTTTTTTCATGGAACATGGATAACAAGTTTTCTTCATTATGATTACAACTTCATAATGACTTCCCTTCGAAACTACACAAGTTTTTTTGCGTAACCAATAACTTACACTTTGAAGGAATATCGTTGAAAATTCACTGGTCCATATTCCCGGATCCGTATTCCCAATAAGTGAGACTGTGTCATAGGAGGCAGTCCGTATCAGTGATACAAAAAGTTACATTATTTCATACGAGATTTATCGTAACTTTAGACGGCATGGAGACGCTAGTGAAAAAATCAAACACATGCGATAAACTATCACAGTCACAATCGATACCAAGATGCACGATCTCGCACAGTATGGAACGAGTACCACAAATCAATAACATTAATAACTTTTATTCATTCTCAGGAGAAATTCAGTCTTTCCAGCGTAATTCAGAGGGATATCGGGAATCATTACTTATTTTTAGTCCTTTGAGATCTTCATCGGAGTATCGAAAAAGAAAGCGGATTCAACAATGCCCGATCATGAGCAATTTTTTTAATTCTGAAGGCTTCAAATCTATCGTGCATGACCTCCAACCTACTTGCGCAGCAAAACGCTATCGGAAGTCGTTTTAGTATGCATGAAAGAGATGAAGAGGTTCAAGGTTTGTGTCGCGGTGTTTTCAAACTACAAATTACGGTGTTTTCAAACTACAAAACAACTACGCTCGTATGTTTTGTCAGTGTGACAGATAGTATAACAAGAATGCAAATTGACATTAGCGTGGTGATTATGGTTATGTTCATCAACATAATTCAGTATCCCAGCGAGAATAATTTCTCAAACGGAAAGTTTTCCTACGCATTTGCTATATAAATTCAATACTCTATCGATGATCCTTAAAGCTTTTGTTAAAAAATGTGTGTGCAAAGAGAACTAGTCCGTAAACGGCTACATCGCTAATTACCATTCATGCTCTTCGGATCAACTTGTTTATTTCAAGTTTATTTTATTGAACCGTCGCCTATATTTTCTTTCAGCTGCTCAAAACCGGTCATTACGCCGAGCCTGCGGGGCAAACATCGCGCCCTCAGGGACTCGCAGCACGGCCAGCGCGAGGCGCTGAGCGAGCGGCAGCGCGTGGGGGAAATGAGACACACTGCGGAAATGAGACACACTGCGGAAATGAGACACACCGCGGAAATGAGACACACTGCGGAAATGAGACACACCGCGGAAATGAGACACACCGCGGAAATGAGACACACCGCGGAAATGAGACACAGCGGAAATGAGGCACACTGCAGAAATGAGGCACACTGCGGAAATGAGACACACTGCGGAAATGAGACACACTGTGGAAATGAGACACACTGCGGAAATGAGACACACTTGAGACACAATGCGGAAATGGAACACACTGCGGAAATGGAACACTCTGCGGAAATGGAACACACTGCGGAAATGGAACACACTGCGGAAATGAGACCCACCGCGGAAATGAGACACACCGCGGAAATGAGACACACTGCGGAAATGGAACACACTGCGGAAATGGAACACACTGCGGAAACAAAACTCGAGTCTAGAAGTTAATTAGGAGGGATTCCCTCGCTGAGAGAATACGACTCCACGAACTATAAACAAGGAAGCGAAGTTATCGGTTTAGAAGTAGACTGAAAGTACTTGTCTCACCCAAGTTACCAGAAATAAATGAAACGAGTTCCGATATTATGGAGAAAACTATTTCGTGGTGAAACTGGCGCTCTGGAGGCGGTCTAACGGTCTCTGCCCACGTAAAACACTGACGTGAAGGTGTAATTGAACATATCAACCAATGGAAATCCCCATTTTGGTCGTTCACAATACATTTCCTTTCTCAACAATGCATAACACTCTTTGTTCTTGCATCTGCCTGATGTTCTTACCTCACCGCAGAGCTTCATGAAGTAGCTTGAGCTTTCTAGCTCGCAAAGCATTACAATTTTGCCTCGTTTGCATTTGACATCTCAGGGACTTCTAAGGTTTTGGGGAGCGTTTCACTACTCGCCACCTTGATCCACTGGAGCGTATTGTACACTTCCAAGATATTACTGGACCACGCGTGGTGGTCCACAAGGTCAGTCTTATAAATTCCAGTCCAAGCGTATGGGGATTCTATCTTTTATTTCCTAACTAGTATGCACGCCCGTTAAAAATAACGGATTTTAATGAACACGTTAATTGCAATAACTAATTTTGATGAACACGTATTGAAAGTTATAAAATGACATGACTAATATACATTATCCGTTTTACAAATTCATAAATTCTTCAAATTTGTGCTATTATCCTCGTTTGACCGGGAATAAATTGTATCCGTGGTACCAACTGACTGAATATGAAAGCAATGGTTGTTTCAGTATTGTTTTTTCTGCGTAATAACTGAAAAGTTAATTTTCCTCTATGTTATTTCTTCAGAAGCGGACACCAATCATATATATATATATATATAAATATACAAATAAAAACACAACGGGTATTAATATGTTAGATTAATATCCAAGGCCAAAGAAACCGATGCTTCACCGCCAATGAGCCGTAACCATGATACGACGGAAAAGCCTCTCCTAATTACGGAGAGACGAGTTTAAAATTGCTGCCCTGTGTTGTTACTGATGAGTGTGCGCTGTTACAAGACAGATAGCGAGTAAGATGCTCAGGGTTAAATAACATATAGATGGATTGTTTTTTCAAACTCACAGACAAGGTTAATCAAGCAACTGTTTATTTTTGTCATGCAGGGTGCCAGATCAAACGTACACCTTGCTTTAGAATATCAGTAATCGGGCCAGCACTGAGCCGCAGCAACAGGAGTAAGGCATTACGAAGTGTGACTGAAGGGTGCATTTAACGAGACAAGTGAGCTCAAATCGGCTTAATGTTCAGCTACTTATGGATGTTCTAAAGTAAGCTATACATTTTCAAGAGGCACCGTCAATACAATTCGTTTTAATCACGACACTTGTTGCATTTCAACATAGTATTACGTGACCTTCATTGCGCGAAATTGTTCAATTAAATAAAGCTATAGTTTTACAATATTTTGAAAGTAATGTATGCAATTATAGACAAATTTATTTTCTTCCTGAGTATTTATTTCTAATGCGGACTGAAATTACAAAAACAAATTGAGCGAAAAATCTGGCAGCCGTGAATGGAAGCGCAATTCATTAATCCAGTCATAGAAAAAATCTGGATTCAGAAGGGATTCAGACTGAGGCATCCAACACTTATGGTGTCTTTGCAGATCTAAACTTTGAATTTATCATGACAATCTCGACCGCGGATTCATCATGACAATCTCGACCGCGGATTTATTACGACACTCTTGAACATGGATTTATCATGACAATCTCTAAAATGGATTTATGAAAATCTCGACCAAGTCTTTCTCATGAAAATATCGACCATATATTTATTTCGGAACTCTTGAACATGGATTTATCATGCCAATCTCGACCATGGATTTGTTATGAAACTCTTGCATATGGATTTACCATTACAATCTCTAGAATTGATTTATAAAAATCTTGACAATGTCTTTATTATGAAAATGTCCACCTTGGATTTATTATGAAAATGTCGACCATGGATTTATCATGAGAATCTCGACAAAGGATAACTTCGACAGCAAAATCTCAATAAAAATCTCCGATACGGACTTGTGATGGAAATGTAAACCCGGGGCTGCTTTCATAAATTGAGGGAAAGAACGTCGTCTTTTGAAATCGCTCCTAAAAGCCTTCGCCAGCGTCGGACACGACACACGCGCGACGCCGACTCCAGAACCCATTTCAGTTCAAACCCTCACGACAAAATAGATATGTAAATAAAATAAATAAAATAAATCGCATTTTTTTGGACTTCCCTTTGCGTGCCAGAAAGGCTACGACTTTCATGTCATTTACGCAGTTGAAATCAAGATTGATGTGTTGTCACGTTGCGACATTAATCATTGTTAAAACGTGCGCGAAAATCTCTTGTGACAAACTCTAAAGTTCTAAACCGGCGCACAGCGACACATTCCTTTGATATATCCGCAATTAAAAAGATATCGAGAACACGGGCAGAAAATCATTATTTTAAATAAAACGTTCGTTAATGAACTGAAGAGTTCGAGTGACCACCGACGGCTACTCCATTTTATTGAAAACCTTCATAAGTTGAGAATGATGCTCTTCAGTTCACGGGCGCAGGTGTGTCAGCCTTCCAGTGGTCACCACTGAAGAGCGACCGGCCTTTAGATTAATTATGTACAATGAAAGCTCCTTGCATATAACAAAAATATTGAATTTTGAATTCAACTAGAAGTTAAAGTTGAGTGACATCGTGATGTAGGGTGAAATTTGAAGCCCTGAGGTAAAAATTTTTCAGTCGTCATAGTTAGAAAGACAGCGAATGGTTTTGGTGCTGGCTTTGGTGTAAGGTTAGACATGTTCTATGGGGACATGCTCTTTATTTCTAAGGGGAAATTTTTCCGGCGAGCACTATTTCCGTTGAGTACTATTTCCGCTGAGTACTATTTCCGTTGAGTACTATTTCCGTTGAGTACTATTTCCGTTGAGTACTTTTACCGGTGAGCACTTTTACCGGTGAGTGCTTTTACCGGTGAGTACTTTTACCGGTGAGTACTTTTACCGGTGAGTACTATTTCGGGTGAGTACTATTACCCGTGAATAATATTTCGGGTGAGCAATATCTCCGCTAGGCAATATTTTCGGTGGGCAATATTTCCGGAAAAGGAGCTCAACGCTGACCGAAAAAATTCCCAAGTGTGAACGTTCTGATCAGCCAATTTGGCAGATACTAAACTATTCGGAGCCGCCGCGCCTTCGTCAAACGTGAGGAAAGACCCTATCGGAAAATTACTTTTTTGCATAATAAAACATGATAGACTGAAAACTGCGACGCTCGCGTAAAGGTCGGCCGTGACTTGATTAGTTCAAAGCTCACCATATGTCAGGAGCGGGCTGACGTCGTCGGAATGCTGACATATTTAACGCAGATTTCATGTGGTTTAACTCGGTAAGATCCCCGGACAAAAAATTAGTCATCTGCTACTAATGTGGTGTAAAGCCTCCACGAGCACGAATAACGGTAACAATTCTGCACGGCATTGAGTCTACAAGTGTCTTAAAATATGTACATCTGGTTAATTTTAAATCACACTTGCATCAACTGATTTCGTAGTGCGGCCACAGTACGTGGACGATCTTCTCGACGTCTAACTTGTCGTCAAGGTGGTCCCACTATAATTCTCTATTGGGTTCATGTCTGGAGTGTTAGTTGACGAATCTAAATGCCTGGCGAATACCAAATGACTGTTAAGCCAATTAATGACAGCTCCAGCCGGATGCACCCAGTGTTGCCATCCTCGAAAATATCTCGAAAAACCATAAGCTCCAAACTTTTTGTCCGGGAAAGCTTAGCTTTATTGTGACCTAACAAAGCCAGTTCTGTTATTTTGCACAATTAGAGACATTCAGGGCCTCAAAGGCGCGAAATACGGTCGAGGTTTTCCAGAAATTTTAGAATGCGCGGGTTTGCCAATTGGGAGTTAGTTGATCGCGTGCCTCTCTTAATAAAGAGGACAGAACTCCGCCGCAGAATTTCAATTTCGCAACTAAATTAAATGTCGACTGTAAAGCGTCGACTGGAAAACGGCGATTAGAAAGCGTAGACTTCATGGAACGCGACGACTGCATGGAACGCGTCGACTGCATGGAACGCGTCGACTGCATGGAACGCGTTGACTGCATCGAACGCGTCGACTGCATGGAACGCGTTGACTGCATCGAACGCGTCGACTGCATGGAACGCGTTGACTGGATGCCATCGAACGAAAACCGTCCACAAAAAATTCGAGTAAAAAACTAAATAAAAACTCTCGGAAAAGAATAGTCGAATAAAAGCTCCTCATTCAAAGCTCACTTATAATATCACGGAATAAGATTCGCCGAATTCAAATATCAAATTTATTTTACTATGATGCTGTGTATCATAGTCAAATATGTCTTATGTAGGTTATTATACTTTGTATATAACGTACAGTGTAATATTATTCAATGGGCCATTATATGACAGTAAAATCAATAGTGCCCACCAATACCGACGAATAGACTCCAGTAGAAAACGCCATTATGCAAGCCAACTTCCTCCACAGATGGGAAAGAAATTCATATTTTTTTAGAATTTCGACGGTTTGAAGAAAAAAGCGTACCATGTGTCATGAAATTCGAGTACATTATCTTGATCCAATTTCCTTCAGAACGGAGACACAGCACCAACAGTACGTCCACACCGGCTTAATATACTTCGAAATTTGATGAATATGAAAATTTGATCACCAAACAACTTACATCTCGACGATAATTTTCCATTGAGATGACGTTTTCAACTTGACGACCGTGCAATAATTTGACGAAGAGAAGGCGTTGTTTTGCAGCAACAATGTAAACATTACTCAAGTCGAAATGATTACTGGAAAGCAGTCATGCGATAGATTTCTTGTAATGGAAATGGGCACCAAACACGTCAATATTCCCCGCTGCCTTAGAAGTGTGTAAGTCATTTAGAGATTCTGGTCATCAAAGAAAATTTAGTTCGGAATGTATTGCTGAATGCCACATTCCGTGAATCGTGAAGAACAATTTAAACAAAACGTTGTTGGGAAAAAAGCATCAGGCTTTCGGTTAAGTTAACTTCAAAGTTTAAAAGAAACTTTATCACATGCGAGACAAAAATCTTTCGTTAAAATTTCACAGAGCCGCTCGCTCGCACGTGCTAACATTTCCGACTACCGCATATCTTATTTTGTGCACTGACATTTTCTATGACGCAGTAAGACTAGAAATATTCAGGGAATTTTATTTTTCCAGTGAAATAGAAATTTCGTAGAAACATCTTTGACTTCTGACAAAAAGTTAACTTGCAAACATCCAATACTCCGAACTATCTTTTGATGAACAGCGAGGAAAATAAAACATTATTGCCTTTTTAAAGTAGCACACTATACGAGTAATTGCACTACACATTAGCAGCTCCGGAGAGGAAATAAAAAATTCCGTTAAACAAGATGTAGTTAAGCGCATTACAAATACACACTGAAAACACTAAAGCATTTCATCCTCTTAGACCAACAAAATAGAAATAACAATGTAAAATACTGATTATTTGCACCAGAGCATCGAACCAGACTCTTAAGTCTCTCATAGAGTAGCCAAGCGTAACGTCTGAAAGATTTCAGGTTCGATTGAAGGGGAAAAATTATCGGTGCATTTTGAAGTAACCAGGAAATTGCGCTCTAGCTTTGAACTGTCGGAAATGCTAATTTCATGAAGGGAAGAGACTGTTTTTTCCCCCGAGAAGGGGTGCAGCCTCCAGGGCAATGTTGACGAGTTCAAAAGTTTACAGCGCGAACTAACGAAGTTTGATCCTAGAAGATTTCTTTCTGCTGAGTTCAATGAGAAATACCGACTGTGATGAATGACAATTGCAATCGCTGCCGGCGCAACTACCGCCAGTAGCAAGCACTGCCGGTGGCAAGCACTGCCGGTGGCAAGCACTGCCGGTGGCAAGCACTGCCGGTGGCAAGCACTGCCGGTGGCAA
>VOMN01082054.1:0-17199 GCA_014899125.1 Orchestia grillus | reverse complement strand
CACCCTCAAAGTCCTCAAGTTGTTTCTGAAGCTGCTTTCCCAATTTTTCTCAACAAATTTCTTTCCACAGAAATCCATATGACATCCCATATTCTTAAATTCACCACTGTTCTGCCAGCTTGCTTCCACTAATTGCTTCAGCGAACGTATGTCACCCGTATTCAGAATTTTAGTTCAGTCACTATTACCACTGCCTGATTGCCTTCACCATCTTTTTTCCTCTGGGTAATTGTTCTTTGCTTAGTCCTAAGTCTAATGACCATCATCTGAGTCATTTCTCTGACCGATATCCCAACCCAGTGCAAACGCATCCCCTGCCTTTTGATGAAGACAGAGATTTTTTTTTTATTTTTTTTCCAGTAATATTATTCATGCTTGTTGTTGGCGAGAGAGCAGATGCAGTACTGAATACCAGTGACACCAAACAGCACCATGATAACCATTCTCTTTTTATTCAAATTTGTTACGTTAACACCTTTGAAAAATCATTTAATTACACCTATAATTGACCAGAATGCGTGCGACAAACCTTTTTGTCGGGTAGCGTACATGGTAGTGTAGGGAGTTGACAACACAGCTGCGTCCCCGGACAAGGTACCGAGATGGAAGATAAAGCATTTTAATGACTATTTAACGAAATGTGCAGATAAAAAGAGGCAAAATACACGACAGCAGTCAATGAAACAATTATTTTCCACAGGAACAGCCTCTACTTGCTTTCAAACCGTCTGCAGTCAGGAAAAAGGTTTGGTTAACTGCGACTGTGCTGTGTGGATGCTCGTTGAAAGACCCCTCAACCATGTCCAAGACGTAATAGTCAAGAGGGATTACGTCAGAGGTGTTGAATGCCACATCCAAAAAGCACGAGAGCATTGTTGGTAAAAACACGTAAAGTTTTAGCTTGCTCAAGAGGCACGTGGCTAACGTAACTCTGTTCTCATGGTTTCTCCTGGATATGAAGTAGGTTTTCCGTTACGCGTACGATTTTTACCTGGTTTGTCAGAATCGATTAATTTATGCGCCCTTGTTTCTATACAGGCCATGTTGCTTCATGTCAAAAACGGTTTTTACGTCTCCAGTAGTGGTTTCTACTTCATTCGAATTTGTAGATCAAAGGCCAGACAACTTTTAGAAAAGCTGTGATTTCTCAATCAGAGTGTCCCGCAGTCAAAAACGGTGAGAATAGCAGTCCTCTGCCTTTCATAGGTTAGCTTAGGGCCTCCCCAGTTTACCTTCAATAAAAGGTGATGTATTACAATGCCGTACAAGATACTGTGTCACCTACATTTTGTGTTCTCAAATACCTGCTTCACCTTATGTATGCAATTATCTCACTCAAGCGCATCAGTCTGGAACATCAAGTCAATGTATTTCTCGCCGCTCCTTTTGAGGAAGCAGACTCGCACATAAAGAGAGCTTCTTGAAGGAATGGTCAACGGTCTAAAATGAGCTCACTTTTTTGAAACTGCTATTATTTCAAATCTTCATTAAAAAAAGATTTATTTTTAAACAAAATTTTAGTTTCGTTCATCACTCACAAGTAAACAGCAATCAAAAGGATCGCGTTCTAGCGACTGATGAATGGTCAAGAGATTGAAACCCAGTCTTTCGTCAAAATTTGATCCCGACCTTGGTTGGCTCGAATGGCGTCAGTGATCTCCAGAGATGCAATCGAGAAAATTGGCCGCTCGTTGCCAACGGCACCAAGCGACATCTTGGAACCGCAAACCTGATTGCCACTCAAATGGTAAAATTAGAACACGGCGAAAATAACATCACTTTCAAGTTGTATGACACGCTGAGCTTACAATAACTCAATCCTAACAGGCCTCAAGGAAATTCAAGGACATACATTGCTACTAACGAGCCAACACTGACGAGTACTGTCAATAATGTGTACGCTAGAGAAGAAAAGCAAAAATTGTCTATACTGATTGGTGTTTAAAATTATTTTTGTCAAATAATTTTTCAAATTGGAAACACTGCGCAAAACATTGAAGTAACATCGGGGTTTTGAAATACTATAACTGTTTAACACGGGTTGTAAATGTTGAAAATATTTATCTGCTGCTTCCTACGCATGGGTGATTCTCATTAGTACATAATGTACTGACGCTCATATTGAAACTTGAATCTTAAAAAATACAATGATGAATGAGAACAAAGAGTAAAACTAAGGGAAACACCTCTTCTGCTAAACATTGAGATAATACGAACGAATTTTTTTGGGAGGATTGTTGAAGTCATTAAAATCTGACAGAGGTATTCATTCGGAAATATACAGATGATTCAGGTTACCCAATAATTCTTCATCTTTTACTTTGCACTTTCTGTAGGTTTTAGAGCGGCAATAACACTCGTAAGCATAAGTTCTAAGTCGTCTAATTGATTACCTTTTCGTTTTCCAAACGTCGAAATTTTTCTGTACGATAAATTAATGAGCTACATGTACGCTCCATTCAGCCATGAAAACTCTCCTGTTGCTTTCAGTTCTATTCGCTACCTGCACGTCGTTCTAGACCTCTGAAGATACTTTCAATTAGATGTTAATTAGCTGAGCATTCAAGCGTTTAATTTAAGAATAATTATTCCGTACAGAAGAGCCGTCTAAGCAAAATAAATCCTGTTTTCTTTGCATCCAATCGGCTTTTCTCGCTTAACGAGGCTTACGTAACGGCTTCTTCAATTTTTTATTCGAATAATTGTACTCGAATACGAACGGATCATATACTGTAATGAGTACAGCTGGAGGTGTGAATGGAAATTATAATAGTAAAGAGAACTCTTGAAGTGCATAATTAAATGCCAACGTGAGCTATGCTGATTTCAATGTAAATAGATAATTAAAATATTTCAGGTATCAACTTCTCAGCTACTGATAAGTAAGCAGGTGAAATGTCCTGTAAAAAATTTGTATTGGATGGCTGTTGGTAGAGAAGTTTCAAGCAAAAACAGGCGAAAAAATCAAGTGTTTTTCAGGTTTCATATCCTCATATGATGACCTTTATGATAATGTTATGTATGAAATTTCCACAATATCAGACTATGTTCAATGTAACTCCAGGCTCATTTATACCCAACTGTGAGGTAATTAAAGGAGCGTTTTTCAAGAGGAAGCCCTCTATTGAGATGCATCAGTCCACAGTATAGTTAAATTATCTACTTTTCAATGATAAATTGTTTGAGATGTACAATATTTATATACCAACTGCAGTGTTATTATAAAAATGTTGTGCAGCTCCTTTTAGAGCAATTCGTTAACACGTTGGGAAGGCCTATCAAACCGAAAAGGGAAAAGGATCGACGACTGAAAACATTCCTTTTCTTCGTAAGAAATTTTATAGGACTTCAGATTTTATCAGACTGCAACCTTTTACTGAAATTGCTCTAATGGATTACAAAAGGTGTTGAACGTACTCTGTCTTTAAGCCCAAGAAATTTAATTCAAAAGAAAATACCTTAATAGAGTTATACGTCTTCGATTTTCTACACTTAATCATATTTAGGGTTGAAATTTTTTTGTGATCAGAGTTAGTTGAAATCAGATGATATCGTTGATTTAATGTGGAGTTAGTCGTTCTTGAGGGCCGTCCCATGGACATATCTCTAGAAATTAAGTAACTCTTTTTTTGACACACAGTGTATCAAATTATTACCGATATGAGAATTATTCGACGCGGTGAAAAGTCACTCAATAGAATTCAACGAGAAATTCATCACATGTGTACAGTAAAATATTGGCGAGGGAAGTGCAGTACAGCAATTGTAAGGTTTCATGGTCATTCTCGGAAAATGCAAACGCAATAAAATTAAATTTCACCTTGTGGCACTGTGCCACAATCCAAACGAGATGTAATGGAAACTGATAAGAACTAAAATAGTAATGTTTTGGATGTTTCATATATTATTGCAATAGATAAATACAATAAACAAACTAAGCTAAATAAAAAACAACGAGAATGTCCTTATAATCGATGGTGGAGGTAGTTGAAAAGGAATGTATTATTAAGATTGAAATTTTGAAATGAGTAGCAGAAGTCTCTAGTTCATGGGTCTGATCAATTTCTGGATTCCACTCTAATTCATACTACGTAATACATCACATATTGATTGCCGCAAGGTGTCTTTGTTTCAGCTAACGTCCACTTTCATAAGCCAGATTTTTTAGAATGCTCAAAATCACAGTCGGGTTCATGACCTTCCAATCCATTTTTCGAGGTCCACAAAAGCATATTTCTTACTGGAACTCCGTCGTTTTTTTCAGCTGAATTTGAAGTAGCATTATCTTGAGTAAACATGAGTGTTCTCACGAAAGTAGACGTTTGCATCTTCAATGAGGGCTTAATAAGATGCTCTTTCAGCACGATTACGTGAGTATTTGCAGTCATTTTTGCACCATCAGACATTCTCCGAGGAGTATTGAAGAGTTCCAGCCAAATTTATAATATCTCTCCCTCATTCTTGGCGTCTCAAGTGCTAATGACGGTCATGTCCATTCACCATTTTTCGTTTGCCCTAGCTATCGGGCTCATGTAGAGTGGCTCAAGTTCTATCGGTGAGCAAATCTTTTGAAAAGTAAAACTTCATTTTATCTTATGCCTATTATCAACACTGCAGGGCATAAATTTTCATCAGTGAAGGTTTTCTCATCGTTCATAGGGTTTCTCAACCTTTTTCAGAAAACGACACCAGGTACTTTTGAACACATTTGGCTCTCTAACCATAGAAGTTATACTAGTAATTCCTGGATTTTTGCTAGCTTAACATTTGACTATTGACGTAGTACGTTGAAAACAATTCCCGATGGACCCATTACCTGAGTTATAATCAATTCAGTTTACGGAAAGAATCACACGTACAGAATCATATACCTCCACTATCACTTATTAGTAAATTAAAGAGTTTGTTTTGATTTAGCGAACATACCTTCTTTTTGAATGCATCCATCATAATAATACGTAAGCATTTAACATCTCAATGTTTTATAACACATTTTGCTTACACTTTACGCTGGCGAATAAAGAAACTAGGGACCATATTGCACTGCTCGTGCTTAAATCTATTGCAAATTTATTACGAATTCCTGCGCGTATTCGATCAAACGATTTTCGTAGAACTTGTTACCAAGGGAATTTGATATACAGTTTCTCTGCAATAATTGTTACCATTGGGATGCGTATGAGTAAATAAATTTTAAACTTTTTCTTTTGTTTAATTTATTCACAGAGAAAGAACGCAATAATACGTCCGAAAAAAGCGCTTTAAAAAGTCTTACAATTTATTCGAAATAAATTGTTAATTTGTCAGAAAATTGACAAGAAATCGGATGTTGAACTAAGTATAGTGTTAACTGAAGATTATGATTTAAGTTAATGCTCGTATATTAGAAAGCCTCACACGTTTCAGGTAATGTAACCTCTGTGTCGAGAAATTCATGGATAATTCTCAAAAGATTTATACTTAATATGTTATGAAGATATCCGTAAAAGTCAATCCGGTGAACACATGTTTTGGTCCAACAGCTAATCGGAGCTCCTCTCTGAAGCCATTGCAGAACTGCATGATTAGCCCCGGAGAAATAATGCTATTTCATTTATTACCTATGTTTCATGAACTATATTTTTTGATCGCGGTATGAGAACGTACTTATTCGTACTTAGAAGGAGTATTCTCAGTGTGAGACCTCCATATAGTTGCAACGCGTCTCTGAAGTAATTAACTACCAACCTGTTCTCGACAAATTAAGTGCAACAGAGCATAGCAGGACATAATACGATACACAACAACTGCTAAACAACTCAAGTAATCATTTCTAATTGCTTAAGCTTTTCGTGAACATATCACAGCTTGGAATAAGTACCGTACAAGAAATAAGTTGCATTGCCTGAATTGATGCTATGCGTAAACAACCTAGTTTAAAGAAATTACCGAACACAAAAAGCCAAGATATGTGACGGATAGGATTTGCTTGCAAGCAAAATTAAAAAGCTTCAAAAATTGTAAACTGTTATGCATTGATCATCATTCCTCCTTCTTTCATTGGTGCCCATGGACAAATTTAGCTTACTTCTCAATTAGCCGCGGACGATTGTACTATTCATACTATTCAAAGTGCAATGACGCCATCAGTGGGGTATTATATACACTGCGCACTAAATTATTGTCGATGAAGTTTTTTTCAATATCTTAAAAACTATTCATCCGGTTCAAATAAAATTTTTACACAACGTCGGCGCTAATAACATACACACTCATTGAAATTTTTGGACCGATCTGCACGATGGAAACAAACTGGCGCCATTTTAATAATTTTTATGTCGAATCGCTTGGGCTATATCAATAGAAATGTGTAAGAAATTTGTAAGAAGATGGTCCCTAAAAGCATTTCAAGTAACACCGAAAATAAGTTGTTACCTCACAACCCTCTAAAGATAAAACTGCGCTAGATATTTCTAAAATTACAGGAAGGTGTCGCCAAACAGTGAAGAACTTGACCGCCGATCCTACAAAAGTGCGCCATAGAGTAGATAAGGGCAAGTCTAGGGTTATTTCCCGGTATCCCGCGTTGCGAATTAAACGAGAGGCTACGATGGACCGTGGAGTTAAAAGGCAAGAGCCTTTTAGTCTCATCAGTGAATCCAATTTGTCTAAAAGACCTCGGTGTCGGTATCTGAGGAATGTAGCAAGTCCCTTGAAACCATTCGCAAAGCCTCCGTCGATGAAAAATCACATTGAAAATAGATTTATTTGACCTGAAGATAATCTGATGGCTGACTTTTCTAAAGTTTTGTTTGCAGATGAAACTCTTGTAACACTTGATGGCCCAGATGGATACGGGAAAGGTTGGGTAATGACCGGACAAACTCGTCATCAGCGTTTGAGACACCAACAAGGTGGTGGAGGCATTATGATCTTGACTGGTAATATTAGAGGAAAATTAGTTGGCCTATGGAGAGCACCAGATGGCATCAAATGACTACTGATGTTTATATGGCATTTCTGAAGGAGCATCGTGAACCGAGTTCGAAAAGGCAAGGAACTACCTTTAGAAGGGCCAATGTGTTTATGCAAGGTAATGCTCCTTCACATGCTGCACATACGATCACTGAGTATTTTCAACAATTAGGCTTCAATGGCAAAGAAAAATGAAGTGAACAACACATTTCCGAATTTAAATTCGATTGAGAACCTGTAGGGTATCATGAAGCAAAAACTTTCCGCCAACGGACGCCAGTTCAAGAGCAAGAATGATTCGTGGGAAGTAATATCTCGTGTGGGCTCCATGGTGTAGTGGTGAACGTGATGGCCTCACAGCNGGCACTTAAAACCCAACGGTAAAACGTGTTGGAATAAATAGAGGTTCGTGGTATCATACCAGATGACATCCAAAAATTCACAAATCCAATGGATCACCAACTTACCATAGCCATTTACAAACAGGGAAAGAACATTTCCTATTTATTTGCTCAGAACTATACCGGTGTTTGTGTGTCTTTTAACAAACATCTGTTCTGTGTACAGTAGACAGTCGTGCGTAGCGTGAGTATGTTGAACACAAATTTCAACCTTTAATAAATAATAGGATAAAAGTGAATAGAACTCGTTATTTTTGTTTTTCATATAACATTTAAAAGTGCTTGTATTTTCCGCAAGGTATGGCAAATAAAGATGATACTAATAGTGCACAAGTTACTGAAAACCAAAGATTTGACAGATTCTGAGAGAAGAGAAGTATTGAGCGATCTACAGCCCGTAAACTGCAATTCAATCCAATCCATTCAATGTCAAAAAGCCTCACGTAACCTGGATGAATTAATTGAAGCAGAGACAGATAGCTTTGAGGAATTGTAGAGATCAATATTGAGCAACATTTTCCTTACTTCGAAGCAATGACGCAAATTATTTTGCCGGACGAGCAACAATTACAGGCTTCAAAATCTGTCGAAAGTACAACTGGAAAAAAAATCCTTCAAAATTCAATTCAGATCTCAGAAATATTGAAGAATAAATTAATAAGTATTGAAAACATATAGTAGCTAATATGTTCCTTCTGCTGCTACATTATCTATTTTACGTATTTAATTACAATATAGAGTTAGTCTTTTGT
The DNA here is from genome assembly GCA_014899125.1 of Orchestia grillus. Classification (NCBI taxonomy): domain Eukaryota; kingdom Metazoa; phylum Arthropoda; class Malacostraca; order Amphipoda; family Talitridae; genus Orchestia; species Orchestia grillus. Next base: position 9,092 of record VOMN01082054.1, on the reverse strand, counting down.
TATTTATCTTGTAAAAAATATTTTTTATTGATGTTTATACATCATCAATTTAGTGAACTGAGTTATAAAATACAGTTTATCTCTTAGTTACTGCCATTAGTTTTACGAGTATCCTTTCTAAAAGGTTCAAAATTGTTTTGGAGCAAACATTTCTTACCAACTTCTATATTGATATGGACCAAATACTTTTGACTAGATCGAGTATTTGATTATCGTGTAGATAAACCTCTTCAATGCATAATCATTCGTATGTAATATTAATACACATTTGGTTTGCTCAATTTTGAGAGTTGTATTAAGCCCTATAATAATTTGGTACACTTGAATCACCATGAAAATAACATAAATTGTTTCGTTTTGCTTCCATCGCAAAGATCAGACTTAAATTTTACTGACTGTGTATGTTATTGGTGCCGACACTGTGTGAAAATTTCATTTGAATTAAATGTACGGTTTATTTAAGTTAAACCAACCTTGATAATTATTTAGCCCACTTTGCAGAGCAAAGATGTATTTGCTTCTAATTTGATGCTACCTCAAGATACCAATGATTTGGTTCTTCCGTTTAATAGAGCCACTATTATTTTCAATGAACAAAATCTCCTAGTTTACACTGTTTTTTACTTGAAATTGGGTTTCGATTTTTTTTAATTTAATTTTTATGCATATTCTTAGCTGCTGTTACTTTTTGAGCATACATCTCTGAACATAATATATTGAAAAGATCTTGGACGCATTCAAACCACCCTTTCTAGTAAATCTGATTCAACGATGTATGAACCAAATACTAGACGATTTTTATTTACACATATCATTTACAGTTAAAAACATTTTTATTTAAATAAATTAATAATTAGTTTGCGTACTTTGTAAGCCCCTTGAAAAAATTATGCGTGCATTATCTGTTCGGAATCTATTCTTGGAATTTCAACTTTTTACCTCTGTTTCATTAACTACATTCGATCATGAGAAACAGAGTGTCCTGTTGGAATGAAGTTGCGCTTTACTAGTTGTGACAGTGACATGAAAATGATATAATACAGGTAGACGTCTTTATCATTCAGCGAATCAGCTTTTCCAAGCTCTCAACCTTACGGAAATGTCCAATTTCGTATTGCGTGTTAAATCTCGCAGAAAGTCGCTAATCATAATTACTAAAACCCCTCAATTTATAAAAACGCTACGTTTCGATATTCACACATGATCATCTGACTGGGATACAAAAGAACTTTCAGTAACATTAAACAATTGTAAAAAATTGTTTATTAAAACTAAATTAGGAGCTTTTCAAAAATGCCTACACCTGTGAAAGAAGGTTACTATACCCAGCACAATAAATGTTCATTCTTCGACATCAGCAGACAAAATGGACTATAGCAATGGCTCCAATAATTTACGGTGCTGTTCTGTTCAATAATTTTAGAGCAGAAAATCATCTGAGTTTTCATTGAGGACCAGTTTGAACTTATGGATGTGCAGGGCCTCAATAATTTGAATAAGTTCTTTTATACTAACTTTACACAGAAGTGATGTATTCAAATATAGTTCATCTTTAGAGGGCTTAAAACTATGTTGAATTCAAAGAGTAATTCTAGTCATGCCAATGTAACTTATGTTGAGAGGAACGCATTCTCTCTAGTTGCATTTCGACTGGTAAATCACTGGCTCTGTCTAGAACACTGCCAACTGACTTACAAGTATTATCCTCACGAAGCTGTCACTAATTTAAAGATTTTTTTAGTATATGCAAGGTTTCATTCGCATATTATCTACTGGTTTAACAAATGTTTCAATAAGGATTTTCAACTACTCTTTCATTTACTTAAAATTCGAATACATTTGGCTTTCATAAAATGTATTGATATATTGAATATTTCAGTCGGTCGGAGTGCCATCACTGAAAATTCTGTTCAGGAACTCATTCATATTTTTATCGAAAAGTGAATTTGGAAAAAGTTCTTAATTAATGACTGCTTGATTGTATCTCCGAATGGAAGTCATCCCAGCTACTACACACTTCATAAGCTCAATTCAGCAATGTACGGATAACTCCTTTTTTATATGTCTGAGGTACACTGCAATCGTAATTGAAAGTTTCAATTCTATGTTTAGGCTTGGTGTATGTAGATCTGTCAACTAAGTCCCCGAACTCTTAAATTAACATATCAAGAAATGGCAATTTACCCTGCACACCATTACCACAAAAAAACATAATAACTAATTTTCTATTATCGACATTCTTCATATCTTCAATTACTTAATGCTTTCCACCTCCACAAAAATATCAACTATATATTTTCAGTACAAATACGGCTAATCTGGCATCACATGTAAATCCGGATTATCTATTTATTACGTTCACAAATTAGCAAATGTGGAACCTAAAGGGGAATCCATGGCAATGCCATCAATTTTGCAGAACAGAAGGACCACAATACGTCAAAAAAGAGCCTCAGTCATACAGATTAAAAGAAGTTGTTTCAATATGTAACGTGAAAACGAGCTAAACGGAGAAAGTTCATGGTTAACGACTCAATTTGAAATTATTTCAATGGTATCAGCAACAGAGACATTAGTTATAATCTACGATTCAACATCTAATGATGCTATTAGCTCATTTGGAACGTAACCACGCAACAAATCAATAGATTCATATATATTTTTACTGAAGGTTCGGCAAAATGTTTTTTTAAGGTCTTGGCAACAAAATAGATGACTGCAGGAACCTGAGATATCAGTGATCTTAAATGTTGATCATTCTGATGGTAATGATTCTAACTCCTGTCATAAGTATAGACAGGTCGGTAGTAGCCTTCCGTTTTTTTATGATATGAGTTACGAATAGTATTCATCGTTTAAATAAGTTTATTACACTTCTTTAACTTTTCTGTAAGGGGACCGTACCAATTCGAAGAAAGACCTCTTCCCTCATTGGACGGATTGCTTTCAAATTCAGCACAATTATGTACCTGGATGAAATAAACACATTTTGTAAAAAGTGGATTTTTCGAATCTTTGAAAACAGTGAGAGATTAAAATAGAAATATTTTATACAATTTTCGAAAACATAAAAGGCACGTCCTTTTTGGCCTAGATTGATGGGGCAGGTCCTATTTTATGCGTTTCAATGCTGAAAAGAAAAAAATGAGTCAGAATTTCGAGAAAAAATCGAAATTTTTGTGGGACAAATTGTTCATAAGTTTTACACTTTTTCCCTTTCAACCCCGTAAATTTCTAATTTTCAAACAGATAGGAAAAGACATACTACAACTATTTGTACTGCAATTCCCCGTCAAATGACGTACGTATCATTACCATACGACAACAAATCTAGGTGGTTAGGTTTTCAAATTCGCAAATTAACATTTTCCACGAGAGACACATGCATGAAAGACTCCCTTATATTACAACCAGAAGTAACTCGAAGAAAAATTAATTAAAAAAATACTGATGAGATAATAAAATTATTCTAAACGTTTGTGGCCCCAAAGTAAATAAAAACATGACCCCCTGGTTTTTAGGGCTTGGAAATTGGGGTGAGCCGGAATAGTGGAAGATTTTGACCCCATTTTCCTATGAACATAATTAATGAGATTTATCTATTGGAGCGATACAGTTGGTCCTGTTACATGCGTTACTTGAGAGGAATAATATCATTAATAACGTCGAAAAGGAATATACAGGACTTACTGCAGCGTGATGTAAATGATAAGTTATTGAAAAATTGGAAAAAATGGAAACTTTAACTTCTAAACAATAAATTTCTCTCCCTAAATTATAATACTGTGGTACTTACCAAATGGGGTGCGTCCTGCCCTGTGAACCGCAGTGTGGCGTTGGGGAACTCTAGGGGCATCCAGAGCCAACTGTTCCCGCAGCCTAAGTCAGACAAACAGGAAATTAATTACTGCAGAGACGTAACTTCGGTCAATTCTTACTATAGGACCTCCAGTACAGAAACGACGTCTTCCTCAACTTCCAAAGGTTGCACACAACAGACCGACTCTAAAACCTCGCAGGTCCTCGAACGTTTTTTCGAATAAAGATTTATAGTCTCATTGTCTACATGATTCGAATGCGCACGATCGATACCACGGGGAATCGTTTGACGAGCAGCTGAGCTGCAAGACAATGCAAGGAACTCCTGCCAGGGACAATTTTCTGAAAAATCAAGGTTGCTCGTCTGAAAAAAACAGAATGTGATGAGATGAAGACTCTCGAAAAATCGTTTACGTTTCCAAATTATTGCTCAAAGGCTGTTGAAAACGCTCATTGAGTATTATAATAGATAAGATTCATGTGAATTATTTATTTATCCGTCACATATTTATGAATATTAACAAGTTCGTTTAAGGCCCGTTCACAATATCAATCTCTAAAGCAAATTTCGTGTTTTCCTACTCTCCACGAACACGAACACACCTTGCGCGCTGGCAGATTTCGGTTTGTTTTTGTTATCCAAGGAATTACAAAACTCCTCTTGACTTTCTCGGTTACAATAGTGAGTCGTCATCAAGTTCCCGTAGAATTCAAAATTTACTTTACACAGTAACATGTTTGGATAATATTCCAACTGGTTGGAGAACTCCGTATAAAAATTTTCGTAGAAACAGTGAACAACAATCAGTTATTTTTGAATTGATTGTGTTAATGAATATTTAAGTTTATGGGAAGTAACTCTAATGAATATATGATCGTATGGGAAACGATTTTGGTAATTCATTCATTTGATAATAGCTTGATAATGTCATATAAACTCATTCAAATTAAAGATTAGTAAATGTAGCCTAAATAGGGGCTGGCAACCTGCTGGCATGACATTAGAAGACTAACGGCTTCAAACTTTTCAAACATTTCAAACATGAGTAAAAACGTCTCGACTTATCAAAATAATACCTACATGATTAACAACTCCCTTGAAAAAAATTGAAACACTAGCATACCTCAACTTTATATACGTATTAAATGTGCAGTGTTGTTTGTTTACATTTTCCACTGGTATAACTATATACTATTCTTTGCTGTGGATAATATATGACTCACTTCACTTGTACTCTGATTCGTGCGCAATCAGGTTTCCTACGTTTTTCTAATGGTAGTGTATAACTAGTAGTCAGGTCGCGCAAAGATCTAACGATACTCTGAGGGGGGGATGAAACAAACACGCTGTACTCATTTCACAAATAAATTAGTTATGGCGATTCCACGAGCCAGGCGAGCCTAAGTTAAATAAACATGGTAAAGACTATAGTGACAACGATTTGCAGTAATGAGCGTCGCATTGAGATCTGAACCTATTGAGAGACTTAGACGCAACTAATCGGACTAATACTGAACTGATTTAACTCCGAATTTTATTTCCCCAACTCTCCCACATTTTCGGACTTGCAGAACTCACATACAGCAACTCAGTTTGACCGACACGAACGAGCGGCTCTAGGTGGGTTATCGCAGTACTTTAATAGAAATCAAGTTAAATGCCCCAGCTCGTAGTTCGATCTAGTTCTATCTTTCAGCAAGTTCTCATCTCGGACCCATGATAAAATATCTAGCAAATTTCGAGCCTAGCCTGACGCCCTGCGTCTTCATCTAGACTTAGCCCTATCGTTGATCTTCTCAGAATGCCTCCCGACTCCGAACTTGTTCCCTCTTCTACAGTACGTGGCGATGGGGCCAGGCGCCCAGTGTGTCACATTAAGAACACTCCCACGTCTGCATTTGGAATTCAACCGTTCGCCTGTCTAGAAGTTTGCTCTGGAATTTCCCCCTATCGTTATAGAAGTATCCCAATACTCAGTTCCCTTTCCTCTTCGGCGTTGCTTCATTAGCTCTGCATGGGGCTCGGCCTAAGAATGCAGTGCCTACGCATGTGCACAACTCACGCTTCTCTCGCCTGTATTTCATAGCACGTCCTAGATTCGGTTTATCTCGCAATATAGTTTGCTGCAAACACGTCTACATATATGCAATGAAAGTCTAATTTTTTACACAACTTCATGCGGCCGAAAGCAATCTGGACACCATTCAGATGAATTTGTGTTTCTGTATGCGCTTTAGTGTGTTCGTGATTGACAAAGAGTTTGACAGTTTAGACGCTGCTTAAGTCTTGCTTGGTATCGTCTGTTCACCTCTCCACTCTTCCAGTTACTATAGTAAGTCGTCGTCGAGTTCCTGTAGATTGTAAAATTTATTTTATTCAGTAACATGTTGTTTGAATAATATTCAGTCTAGCTGTCAATGCACTGTATTTTGCTGTTTTTACAGTATTAACCTGAGAAAAAACTCTCAGGCCGAAGCATAGAGTAGAAAAGTTATGTTTGTCATAAAGTCTGACATATTTTGGCACTTGAGCCGTTGTATACCATCTTTTATGTAACTAATACATGACTATCTAGTTGTCATTCCTTCTACACAAGGCAAATTGTTTTGACATTCTGAAATTCCTATGCTAATCATTGAGGCCATCCACAAACTTTTCAAATGAGTATTAAAATGATTAGCAATGATGCAATGGATTCAGCTTCATTACCTGTAGAGATAACTTATAAATCTATAACTTTTTGAGTATGTGATGTGTTGAAGAAAATGAAGAAATGTGTTGAAGAAAAATATTTATCTAATCTGCTCACACAATCATATAAAAAAAATTAACAGTTTTTCTGATTTGAACTCGAGTGTTTTTCATTTCGGACGGATCTTGCCCCAAAAAGAGGTATTTTTCCACCCTCGAAACGTGAATCTTTTACCCTTTCAAGTCTTCTGTTGTTACTAGTATTAAAATCTGGTAATGTTGTTTTTCTAAGATGTTCTTCGATGAATATACTATTGTTATTTATTTGCTCAGCAGACACTATCAGCCGTAGCCAGTCATTCACTCTAGTGTCTCCCCATGAGCGGCAACTTTATTCTTTCCATATTCATTTTCTTAAATCAAATAAGTTTTATGATTTACAGCGGTTACGAATTACCGAAATAATATTCTCAGCACTATCTATATGACTGGATAATATAAATTATAGTTACTTATGGTCCAGAAACCTTTCATGACTTCTAGGGCATGGCAAGAATCGTGTTTGAGAGCAAATATACGCACGTTCCATAATATACTAATTCACACTTGCTTCTTGCTTGATTTTTCGGTCAGTCTCTCTGACACGCTCCCAAAGATTTAGGTGGGAGAAAATTACCGGGTCCGCATTCACAAACAATGCACAGTGGGTCACAGAAGACTTTTTATTTTTTAATTCTCAGAATACCGTTATTAATGGTTTTAGAAACGTCTATGTAGTCTTATTTTTACTGTCGTTCAATGTACTTTCATTAGATTAAACCATTCCGCATTTTTAGGGATAGTTCACCAGCATATGAAAGATATGTGAGAGTCGTTTTATTGCCATTGAGTGAGGGCAATTGTTAAAACGCCATCTACGCCTTTTGTTAGTAAAACTAGTAAATGTGTAGTATAAAAAATGAAAAATGAAGATGATAGAGCTTTTAAATCGAAATTTTTATTGCGTACCAAACACAAGAACATAGTGTTTCCATTATAACCAAGAACGCTCCTTGTTTTAGAAGTAATTTAAATTTAGATATCGGACTCTCATTTTTAGTATTGACTATGTAATAGTTCCTGGATGGTTCTAAGCTCATAAACATTTTGAATGATGCGATAACGTAATTTTTCAAGGCTGTGTGGAGGGTTTTTTAAACATTATTTTTGAGATAACCCCAAAGAAAAAAATCGTACGCAGTCAGATCCGAACTGCGAGGTAGTCACTCTACAGCAAGCCCAACTGCAGCTACACGAGTCCCCGAAACTTCTATTAGGGCGTTTTTCACACGAATATTTATGTGACATAGAGCTCCGTCTTGCATTCACCACACTCAGTCAAATCTTTGCCCGTAACCATCATGCGTCCGTGGAATGATTTCTCCATTGAGCATGTCTAGGTATTTACCGCCATTCAATTTCCTTGCATAGAAAATTGGTCCCATGACCAGGCCAGACCCAGCATGCCCATTCCATACTGAAACTTTTACTCCAGACAGTTTTTTTAGGAACATTTCTTTGTTGGCCGTTTCAGAGGTTAATATGATCTGTTATTTTGATGATTAACAACATCATTCATACGGACAGCTGCCACGTCTGACACTACGAAAGTTTCAACAAATCTTTCGTGTCTTTCCAAGAACTATACGCAAAACCTTACTCTTTTTTCGAGATAATTTTCTAGTATCTCCTAGTGAATCGTCAGTTTATAAGCAAAATAATTTAAATTTCTCTTGATAATTCTACGAACCGTTGATCTAGATAAATGTTCCATGCCGTTGAGTTGAAAGATGTTCATTCTCATAAATTTGGTAGCGCACTATTTCGATGTCTTGTTTTTTTTTTGAGAAACCTCTTCCAGAATGTCCCTTATTTCTATTGAGTATTGTTCCATGTATGGAGAATTTTGTCCCAGTTTTTCTCACAGTATGTTTGTTTACACTTCTCCCTTGAAAATGATTTTGAAATATTTGAACGACTCTTATGGCATTCATGATATCGCTGAACGTTGTGGCCATAAATATGCGCCATTCTTTTCTCGATTGCATTATTAAGTGTTGATGGCGAAGAATTAAATTTTTGTACTCGTGAAGTAGGGTTGAAATAAAAAAGTTCAGAAATAGGTATGGTGAAGTCATGATACAGCAGTATTGCGATTCTAAAAAATTGTAATTTTTTTCTTAAGTGCGTTTCGATATGCCCGCGCAATGACGAAAAAGCGACCCTCACTTATCGTTCATCTGTTTGTGAACTATTCCTATAAATGCAAAATTGTTAAACCTGAACAAAGTAAATTAAATGCTGGTGAAAATGAGACCATATTGTTGTTTCAGTTACGGAGCTATAAGTACTTGAAAAAAAAGGAAACTTTTGTGACCCACTCCTTACGGAAAGCATAAGTTTTTGAGAAATTACAAAAATGATATGAGATAGTAATCCAGCAATGGACTAAATACACACAGCATATTTGAATCTATATATACGGGGTGTCCAAGAAAAAAGGAAACCCATTTTCAAATTAGTTTATTTTCAAAAATATTAA
>VOMN01082046.1:0-72679 GCA_014899125.1 Orchestia grillus | reverse complement strand
TGGTAAGTGTAATGTGACCCATCGGGGCTTTGTGTGATGAGTGTTGTAGGTGATGATATGAACGTGGCTATTTACATTTTATGTACATCGGAACTTAGAGCGGCTCGTCGCTTTATATAACCTTTATATAACGTCGCTTTATATAACGTCGCTTTATATAACCACTGCCCAGCCAGGCAGTGTTGCCTTCACCAGAGCCAAAATTTCTGGAACAGAAATTCTTGAGAAATAAAAAATTCTTCATTGAAATACTTGCCCGTCCCGAATCTCGACTGCACACTCGTGCCTAATGCACCCTTCCACCCTTCGGGTACCAGAAGCAACCACGTGACACTCTGAAAAGTGTAGAAAAATAAGGTGATATGCGTTTCTGTGTACATCTATTGTTTTCATCTATAAGACTCATTTTAACACGAATTGGGCCAAGGGTGCACTAACGAAACACTCCATTCCGCTGTTGCGTGATGCTGTGCTTGTAAGTCAACACTCATATTTTGATTGCGTTGAAAGATAGCTCTAGTATTTGGATAATTAAATGATAAAATCCGTTCTTCCGAGTAACGAGAAAAAGCGAATAAGAAAGAAGCACGTCTAACTTCAAAACAGAAAGTGTCACCGAATTGAAACCTAACCCAACTCTAGAGCAGCCTAACGCAGAAAACGTGTTGCATTGTTATTTGACATTTTTCGTGCCGTACTCGCGCTTTCGGAAGAGAATACTAGTCGGCTCTAAATATATGGGAATGCAAGATACTTGTACACTTAACACTATTTTAGTACCGTTTTCTTGCTTATAGATACCGGTTTTTGTAAAGACATAAGCTTGACCTTCTCGTTTCGTATTAGTATTACTGTTTTTCTTGCAATCCAATTTCTTTATGATAAACGACGTTAGAATTACTGATAGCACAAACTAAAATGATTCAAAGATTAGGATTGCAGCGGTTATTCATCAATCACTGTTGCGCCTAACACTTCCATAATTATGAAAGGTCTTATTCATCTTCTTGGTAGTGTTTTATATAACAATTAACAAGTAAAATTGTTGGTTTAGTCCAAGGATATGAACAGTTTTACCTATGGTAAACTAATTTACCTCGTTCATACGTGATTGGGGCTCCATGGTCTAGTGGTGAGCGTGATGGCCTCGCAGCCGAAACGGCTAGGGTTCGAGCCTCGGCTGAATGGGGCTTTTCACGCGACTGCGGAGTACTTCCCTTGGAAAAGGAAGTTTAAACCACACCTTCCTCACACCCCCCACCACACCAATAGTTGTAAGGCATTTAAAACCCAACGGTAAAACGTGTTGGAATGAATAAAGGTTCTTGAAGCAATCACTTTACTCAATAACGCAAAAAAATGCGACATCACCTAGAGACCAGACTATACCTTACCTACGCGCAGGTTGCGTAGGTAAACCTGTTCTTAGTTCAATCTTGCCTGGAATGGTCAGTTCTAAGCTGCATGGTTGCTACACGGACGCTGACGGAAATTAAAGGTAATTTAATCATGAACTTAAACTGCAAGATATTCTCACGACCAAGTGCTAAGGAATCTACCGCAAATGACAAGATTTCCAATGAGTGAGAAGTCCAAGAAAGATGGCATCTCCGACCTCACTCAACATATGGAAGCAAAATGTTTTACGAAGCCTGCTCCTAGACTCAAAAGCTGCCCCCTCACGTTACGAAGTTCCGCATTGTTTCACTCTCGGTGCATTCACAAAAGTAGCATAAAGCATTCAGGCAGTTGGCAAAAACTGTGTTCAAACGAGATGTTTTTCAAATTGTGGCGTTAGTTCTCATGCCGATTACACGAAGGTTTATGCCTACAATGATTGCGGTTAAGATGAACGAATTTGTGTAAGTGATTTTTATTTTCACCCACGGCTCCAACTAGCAACCTACTGTCAATAAAACTCCAGGTTTTGGTCGCCGCCGACAAAAAAGGAAAAAATAACGGACCTGACCACAAACAAAATTGTATGAACAATAAACAATTGTTACCATCATAGAGTATATACATAGGAGAAGCGGAGAAATATTAAAAATAGATATATTCATTCAACACCACCAAAAACACCATACCAAATCCACGAACTCGTGATTAATATCACTCTCCAAAACTGGCCGTTCTACCCAATAGTCACATAGGCCTTCAGTTTTTAATATTTTGTTTATACTACCGCGCAAAAAGTATTCCAATTTCGTAATTTATTATACGTAACTTATAGCAAATAATACTAAGCAGCAGAATAAGCACTAATGTTACAGTAGGCAGAAATACAAGCTACCATAGTTAATGCAAATATAATAAAGCTAATTGAAACTAACAATTTTTCTTGGAAAAACTTTTAAATAGTTGGCTTAAGTCGATGAGCAGCTACACAATACTGTATTACAATATAAGAGAAGATTTGCCGAGCGATGCACAACGAAGCGAAACCTTGTATTGAAAGCAACCGTCGATGGATCAAATAACATCGACGGCAACCGTAAACATGCGTAATTTAATTAGCTTTTCCTACCAGCATAGGAAAAAATTTGCACGTTAGCGATTTCACACTAATCGACAGCCCAATCTTCATCACATTAAAAAACATTTAGCCAGGAATAAATAGCATCATAGATTATATTTCAGTCATATCATACGTCAATAGCGCCAGTGACGTAGCTAAAAGCAAAGGAAATTTTCGGGATATAAGCATCAATTCAAGCGCGGAAACGAGAAGTGATGGAGAATACGATGGAGTTGGCGTCGATGCCCGTTAGCATGCTGGAGCAGTAGTTAGTAGATATGAATCGACGGTTACTTCTACGAAAAAGAGCAGAAATTAATGAAAAATACAATCGTAAACTAAAGTCTGCATTCTATTCTAGGGCCAGTCCAGGACTGTCGCGGTCTCTAGATACATGTGATGAAGAACGAAACCATTTTTACTTGAAAGACGCTGGAGAATTAAATCTACTTCACATATGACACATTTTAAGTCAATAGATATATTGAAGGGCAACTGAGACGAATTTAACTTGCTCAAACACTAAGTGAAGAGAAATACAAACAAGTTCAAAATATGGCTTTAACACATTTAACTTCCTAAATGAGCACTACTGACTGAAGACGAATTTTATTGGAGGAACAAAATGTTGATGAATTATTATCGGATCGTACTAAAAACAAGCTTTTAGAAATTTGCTATTAAGTACCGTCTACTAAAGGTGCTCGAGGCTAGGTTTCCCGAATACATACATTCGAATTTGTCCAAAATAATCAAAAACTGGGACGTTACCCATCAACAGAGCAGCGGGCTTTAGGCGGATGTTACCCGCAGTTCGAATGATGGGGTCAACACACATTTTTCACGCACACGCCAGAAGTAAAGATAAATATTATTGAAGTTTACATCAAAGAAAAAAGAGGCGTTAAGTTAACATGACTCTGAACCTTTATCCAAGAATTGGACATCAAGAGCTAAAAATCGTCAGTGATCGAGCCAATGAAACGCTTGCTCAATACAACTATTCGCAACAGCTTGAACAGAAATAAATTCATTATGATGAAACGCAGGTGCATCAAACAGAGAATCAACAAATTCACGATATCTTTCTTCAATCAAAATGGTAAGAAAATTCCAAGCTCTCTGCCTCTTTATGACAGAATAAGACACTTAAGTAATTTAATAGCGAGAACTGTACTCTGTCTCAGATCGCTATTATGGAGCCACGCCAAAGCTAACGGAACGAACCCGGTAGTAGTAGTGGTAATGATAGCAGCGCTTTAGCAACTCAGACCATCTCGCACCGAAAGAGTAGGGACCATTTAGTATGGTCTTAGGAGAACGGGGTATCTATGCACACGGTGTTCCCACACAAGATCCCCTGCGCATAAAAACAGCAAGTTAAGAAGGAAAAGGAAGAAAAGACAAAAAGAAATAGCGAAGAAAGAATGAAAACGGAAAGAAGCAAAGTGGGCACGAAAGATAAAAGTCCCGAAGTCCTACCTAAAGCTGAGGTAGCCTAGCAGTGCTCCCCTGGGGGCGCTAGTTCCCATAGCATAGGGTAGACAAACCTAACTAACCTACCCCTATTGCCTATGGCCTATCCTATGCCCCCTGAGGGGAACGAACCAGATAAAATGTCAAGTGAAAAATAGCGAAGATGTTACGTGGAATGCATACGCTTGATTATTTACGATGCGACTCACACGTCAAACTAGAAAATAGAAAAACAATCTAGATCTCAGGTAAGGACCACCGCGTTGGCCACACTAATATTAGCGAACGACCCTCGCTCCGTCTTCCAATGTGCAGGGATTAATAAAACATTCAGTGAAAAACAACAAATAGTAATGAGACCGAGCGTGCTTAGAATTGTCAGGGAAATGATTCTTTGAAAAAACTTCTAAATTTAACGCCACTGAAGTAGGTACGGATACGCAGGTATGGCTGAAATTCCTCATGTTGCTGAGCCTGCGCCTGGAGCCCAAAACGCGAGGGTCTCGAGCAGCGCCTGGTCAGAACACCTGGTAGGTCTCTTTTCCCCGCAGTGGTAAAGGTCTAACACATCTTTGAGATATATATATAAGAATTTAACCACAAAGGAGTAGCGCATTAAGTTGGATTAAGATTGAATTAGAAAAAATTTAACCTTACCCCTTCTTTAATACCAAACTGAGCTCTCAGCAAATGTGAGGTCTGCGGCGAGGAGCTAGGATTACCGCTGAAGAACTGTTACACGGCGAGGTACATCGACGACGGCAAACACTACCAGCAGTATCTATCAGAGCGAAGTCGAAGCTTTGCTAACACCTTAAAGGAGTGTTCAAATCCATAAGATGCTTCTAGGACAACCCTCTTTAGCAAACCCATCCCATTACAAAGTAGAGGAGAAATCAGACCAGGGCACAGTGCAAAAATCCACAGTCGAAATTACGTAATCGTGAGTAGTAATACGTTAAATATTATTAATATATGACCGATTTTTATTGAAGCAGTATAAAAATTTTCCAAGTGTGAATACAAAGGACTCTGGTAGGAACATTTCTTCTAAATTGTCCACGAGGCTGGCAAGAGAGGAAACAATATCGAACAGCAGCAAAAACAGAGAGCAAAACTCTACCCGTAGAACCATGGCTTACCCATGCGATTACTAAATCATAGCAAATAATATACTCAGCCATACAATGAAATCCGAGTTTCATACTAGAACAACTCAGAGTTTACCAAAGATCACGCTTCACTCGAATGAGCTCAGCCGGCCGATATCAAGTAAGCCTCACAGTTTTTACCCGTGAGCCAAATGAAAAATGAAAAAACGTGCGAGGCCTCAAAAACAGTGAAAAAGTTTTAATAAGTTACAGAAGGAAGTCGCAAAATTTGCTTGCGCTACATGGCACAGCCCCATAGGCCCTGGTAAGAGAAGGGAAATGTGCACACCTTGAGAACAAAATATGACACGAGTTCATGATTTAAGTAAATAAAGAAGCATAAGGAAGCCATTTTGGCCATCATAAGTCTATAAGGAAATTTTTTCATCTGTTCAGTTCTTTTTATGTGCTCTTGTAATGAGAAACACAAGCTTTGTTAGGAAACTAGACCATGCCAAGTATAACATTACTACATCAATGAGAAAAAAATCAAAATGAAATAACATATCATATTAGAGATTTGTAACTGCGAACATTTCACAGTTCTCTTCTGAAAGTTGTGAACCAGTTAAAATATTATTGAATTACTTCATTGTATCTAGAATACAATGCAGAGCTTCCCTCTGTAACAAAACTAACAACGCTTTAACACGTTGACTCCGATTCTCCACACAGGTAGAATTACATGCCGACAAATATCTCTACTGTGAATTTAAAAGTGAAGAATTTTGGTTTCATAAATTTGGTTACGCTATTAATTTTCTTTCAAATCAGAACTAGCTTATTCGATTGATGAACACAAATTTGAAGAAAACTTAAATATTTGTATCTGTACATGATAGTGCTTTTGTTACAATAGGTTAGGTTAGATGATCGCGTGTACCATATATGACCCACTTCGGAGTCAACGTGTTAAACGGAGCACTGATGTACTTAATTCACCAACACACTCCTTAGTTTAGCCATAAATTCACGTAATCAAGTTCAATTCGTAAGAATGCTCGTCATGTTGATGACCTGCACAAACTTCAAGACTTATTGAATTACATACATGGCAAGTAAAGTTACTTCGTTTGAAATCAAAGTTAGCTTGCAAATTTGAACCGATTTCATACATAGTTAAGTTTTCTAAAAATTGAAGAACAGGTCCAAGCACAAATATACCTGGGCACCTCCCACGGAGATGGGAGAGGCCGGAGACGACTCGATCTGTTTACTCAATTCTGGTAGGCTTGATCATACCTACTGATTTCCGCCCTCGAGAACAAAATGTTTGTACTATTCGCGTCACGATCCGACATCCTTCTATATAATAAAGATATGAAAATAATTTTTGATCGATAGAAACCATAATCAGTGAATTTTGGCGCTCATTGAGGTCGACAGAAACCAAAACAAAGTTTTTGCGGTCAGGCATGCTGTGTCTGCAACAGCAGGAGAACGAGCACAATCATCTAGGATAAAACGAGCTAAAAATATGAGAAAAAGTGAACCTAAAACACTCATGAATAGGTAAGGCCTTACGTAAAGCAAGCCCCGTTTTACGTGGGACAAAGAAGGTATAAAAGGGAGATAAAACGGCAACCCAAACTACTATAGACTCCTGCAAGTAGCATTACTGGTTTCGCTAAAAAACAGCTAGCAATATCACTCAAGTTACTACGACTTCTAGAGATACATTCGCATGCCTGTTAACAGTAGAGCTCAGGAATTTCTTGCTCCTCAAGAAGGTGCAAGTCCCCCAAAGATCGAAGGGGAAGCCCTGCCAAAGGAAACATTTTCAGTGCATATACTAGTTATACTGAGGCTTAAAGAGCTCATTCGCTTGCGTTTTTACGCTCGTCGATTACTGAATATCCTCACTCACACACACTAACACAAGCGAAAAGTCAGTGCTAAGGCCTCGTCAAGCTGTAGCTAACATGCATTGTTCATTTATTTCCATGCTAGCACACACGACCGCCTGAAATGTGACCTTGCTACTGAATTGCTCAGTTCTACCAGTTTTTTGAGAGAAGAATGAAGTTACAGTTTGAGAACCTTATTTAAAAAAATAGTACTGCCAGTCTCATGTTTACCACGGCTTCATTTCAACTAAGACGTTACTATAAATGACGTTAACTATCACACGTCCTCCCCCAAAAATGCGGCGAGTAACAACCAAACAATGGAAATTCGATAGCGAAATCCTCGTTCGAACCTTCCCACATTTAAAATTGCATCAGATCGACAAATTTGGCGCAGCCTCGAATGAGCCACAAGAGAATCTCTAATGTACAATATAGGTCGTCATAGGAACATGCACACATTGACACTTTGCTCAAGTTAACCATACCAAACATAGAAATTATTATTAGTGAAACTAATGAAATTTAATCAGGAGAAGATAAAAATAAAAGAACTGGAATAGGAACGGGTTATACGGGCTACGTAGCGCAAGTGGTAGCACGCCAGCCTTCTATTCGGGTATCGGGTGAGACTCCGGGCTAAGTGCTTCCCATTGCAAAGGACGAGATAACCCGACATTCATAGAACGAGGCGTGCGTGCGTGGCCTAGGCCGGAGATGTCCCAATTTTTTCCAAGCAAAAAGTAACGACATCAGCACACCTTCTAGTCAGGCAAAGACCTGTAAAGGGCGGTCCACAGAACGCGAGACAGGAAGAAATTAAATTCAGCAGAACACTCCTTTACCGTTGTCTGTGAAGTGGCAGACCCGCGTGAGCCATTCTTAGGGTGGCGTCACCACCGGCGGGCCGCGCCACCGTTGTGTTAAATTGCTCTTACTTAATAAGATATATCCCAAAATTTTCTCAAACGTTTCGTAAACAAAAATGAGAAGTGAGAAACTAACCCAATACGTAGAACTATTATGCCAGTGACGTTTGTGTAGAGAAAACAAAATGATTTTGGAGAAAATACGTGAATTATTTGAGCAAAATAAAATAATTTTCATAATGCCAAACGTTTTTGAAAATAAAAGTTGTGTACTTGAAATGTGCAGAAGACTATAAACAAATACGAAACCTAATAGTAATTGAACCACCTTTTGAACACCCTCGGTACGAACGAATATGTACAACAAAACAAAAAGAGAAAATTTACAATACCGTTTTTATTCCAACTCAAACAAATGGTAACTACGCGAATATTTTCATAACAGTGATACAGCAGAAAGCTATTTGTTTAGCTTGTCTTATCTAATCTGTATACGTCCGACAGCAGCACATCACCGAAAATCCGGGTCTTTAAGCGCTCATAGCAGTCTTAAAAGATTTAAAAGAAGAAATATCAGGTAATCTAAGGCATTCAACACGGGACATTTGCAGTAAGTAGAGCAAGGATGGAACGCTGTAAGTCCATACCCTTTTACTGCAGGAGGCAAGGATCAAACATAGAACACAATTTCATCCCAAATTGAAGTCATACTTAGTTTCATGTGCAATTTCGAAGTAAACTATCCTAAATAGAACAAAACGAAGGTAGGATGGTAATGCCTAGGGAATAGAAAAACAAGATTTCATAAAAGTCAACTCAAGCGCACCTAGCAGCAAAATTCAGCAAATAACGAGTAGGACGAAACCTATAATAGTCTGAAAAGTATTCGAAATTCAACACCATTACCCATGTGAGCGTCGTGTGTTAGAATAAATCCCCTTCTCGGTAAAGAATGACGAAGCCAGGAAGGTCACACTCAGCACTGTCAACGTACTAAGAATAGAATGGCACTCTGAAGCGACCCACGTGTTAGGAAGAGACGGAAGCTCATCTCTCACTAGACGACCCCGATTCAGGCATACTAAACACTCGAGAAATGATGGGAAATGGAGTACCAAAACAAAATATCACCTTTTTTTCTCTATATCTGTCATGTTTTTCCGACATATCATTGACTTCACGTTAGCCATGTCCGGACTAAATTTATCGATATTAATTCTTCAGCGAAATGCAGGATGAAAAACAAAATGCTCGAGTTTGTGAAACTGAGAAGAGAAAGAGAGTATTTCGCTTCCTTACTAGATGCTTTAACTACATCTACTTGTGTTCTCGATAGGCTCAATATTCGTAACTTAGAAACGTGCGCTTGAAGCGCAAGTAACTTAGAATTATTCGGAGTCGTTGCTCATAAAATAGTTTGCCTGAAACTACGTTTTGAAGTGAAAGTTAAACGTTGAAAAGCACAAAATAACTTGATCTAGATATCCTTCAGACCCAACTTGAGAGGCTTGTTTTCAAGCCAATCGTATACGTCCAATGAAACGGCGAGGCAGATTAGAGAGGTCAATCCATCTCGTAAGAAACGTCTCTCGTTCACTAGCCAGAATAATCATCAAAAAACGAGAAGATAGCCATAGCATATAAAGAAATGTACGAAGGAGCGTTATTGGTCCGGGGGAGCTGATGTATCACCAGTCGGGCGTTCAGACACAAAGGCTGGCTTAAAACTACCGACACGCATTCCAGTATCCTGCACGTAATATCCGTATCACCTTCCATAAAAGCGACAGGAAATTTTTTACTCAAATTTTATTGCTACAGCATGATAACAGCCGTTGAGGATAAATTAAAAAACTTTATCCCGGAGAAATACCCAGATTCACACAACGTACAGTCCGAATAGAAGACTAAGAAATGATATTCCCTACCATGCAATATTGCGTTTTTTATTAGCATAGTGCGCAATCTACGAAAGTAACTTCGTACTTGAATATCGACAGAAATTAATAACTAAAAGCAACATTGGAGGGCTTGCCAGAAAGACGAGTCGATTACCAGTCGCTAAACAAGGGAACATCAAGAACAAAGACGACCTAACACAACTGCTAAATCTAAAAGGTTCCAACAACATGGCTACTGAATCTGCTCCAGGTAGCTTTGGACTCCTAAAGACACGCTTGTTTTCTTAGCATCGCTGACTAGGATAGACACGTTCGGTGCAACGCACGAAGGGCTTCAAGAATGTCACTCTCCTTCCTAAGACGCCAAATTTCGGGGTAGGCAGGAGAATTCTCTCACCGAGTGGTTAGCGACACTTGATTTAGCAATTCTCTCATTAACCAACTACGCCGTACAAGGCTTGCTAGGGACGTTGATGCCAAGTATATGCTCATGCTTTACATTAGGACACCTTGAAAAAACCTTCGAAGTTGTTCAGGCATCTCCTCTCAGGCCGCACTGAGACCTAGAGCGTCCGTAGGGCCCCTTCTGATCATGCGTGTACGTAAGAGTAGGGTCATCTGACCCTTTATTGCTGGAGAAGCAAGGCCGCACGGTTTTGATCACATTAATTAGCAAGTCTAAATTAATTCACTGACGCATGCACTGAATGTATTAAACACTTTCCTTGTGACGATGCTTTTTATCGAGGGGTAAAATGCCACCGGTGGCGCCGTCGCAGGGTAAATGTTAATTCTTTAATTAATCTGAAATTTAAGTAATTATTTCGAGGACGATTGGTCGGTAAACTAAAATGAGGTACATTGAGCGTACCAAAATGAAAAAATGCTGTAGACTTTCATGTGCAAGCAATAGGGGCAGAAGTAATTTGAAAACTGGGCGTCTGAGCACTACTTTCCCGGAAACAAGCGTATATTAGTTTTTTTCTTCATTTTAATATATGCTTCAGACTTTACCTATTTAGGAACAAAATGTAACCCTTAGAGGGCCTGAAAGGGTGAAGAGAGCAAGTGGAAAAATTCCCACCATAAATACCGGCAACACATCGACAATTACCGCAGCTTCATCCATTACCATAAAAATCCGCTTTATTTCCAAAACTCTCGGCGCAAGCCGTGCAAGTAAAGCTTGAAAATCGAGACTCACACAATTTTATTGAATGTCAAATATACAGCACATTTAAATTAACACGAAAGTATAGAATGAACGAACGAACAAACACTTAGCAGTAAGCAGCTGATGAAATCCTTGTATTACTTTTCTATCGAAAGGTAATTTTAATGTGTACTCGTTATCACTAACACTCAACCACAGGAGGTATGTGACCGAGACTACGAGTTTAAATAAATAACTTTTTCATAAACAACATTATTACATCATTGAGAAGTAGACCCTTCAAAAATGCACAGAAGTAGCCCACCATCAGTCGCACAAATTTGCGGGTAGCGTCAGTACGCGCATTAGAGTTGCAATTAATGCACATAGGTGAGCCGATAAACGTCAGCTTATAACACCGTTCATTTACACGAAAGTGCACGCATATGATAAACACTCGCACTCCTTGACGTGCCATGCGCTGATAGCTCAAATGTGTCAGTGAGACATGCAAATTTTGCATTTCGACATTATCACCAGAAAAAGAAGCATTCATAATATTCTTCAAATTCTTCAAAAGTCATTCTGAGAAAGACCATCAGCCTTCAGTTTCAAACTTGGAAAAATTGCAAACGTTTTGAAAACATCAGTGGGAAATGTACTCAACATTCCCGTGTATCTAGAAACGAGCATAATGAACTTTGACTTTGGCAGAAAACTCCAATGGGAATTATGAAGAAATTGTTCGGGAAAATTAAAATCAATGCAGGAGAACGTGACTATCAGTCATACAAATCACACGCGCGTGAAAGCTCTGATTATACGCAGAAACTAAAGCATATTTAGAGCATCACTACGTCCAGTGAATCTGCTTAAAATATCAGACGAGACTATTGTAGAACTGCACAATGGCTGAACTACAATGATTAGATAGCTAACTTTCCTGGGCCTATGACCAGAAATGCAAAGCCAAATTATAAGTGACGTAAAGTAAGGTACACTCGTAAACTCCTCACGTAAAAATTCAGTTGCTGAACAAGTGATCGTTAAAAGGCAGAAAAAAGGGAACACGTTGCACGCAAATAATTGTCTGTGACGGCAGGACGGCTTTAAGGAAGGAAGACACCAGAACGTCTGGAGTAGACGCGACGGACGAGACCAAGGAGCACAAGCTATACAGAAAGTTAATGAAATGGATTAGGATAGAACAAAAGCTCATCGACAATTATTGGTTATCGTGTTTATTAGAGAACAATGGGCCCTCTGATGGGCTTCTCACCTAGTTTGTAACAACTCCCTTACGGATATCTTACCTACTGTGAGAACAACCCTGTGAAAGACTCCAAACTCACAGGGAGAACGACTCACACAAGCTACTTTTTCACACTTTCTTCAACTTCTTTTAGAACAAAAATATAGGTGATGTCCTGGTATATCATCGGTATGATTGTTATTCAAAATTTAAGCAGAGTTCACCTTTTCACTACCCGTTGGACTACGGGACACAGCAACTACACGAACTACTCGGGAAACGGATTCAGTAATGGAACAAGAGAGCCCTTCTCGCTAGCTTCTCCCTCCGTCTTCGTACGCCTTCGGCTCCGAGTCCGTATGACAATTTGTCATACAGTCCGTATGACAATTTGTGTGACTTTATTACCGTCTGCGTTACTTGAATGGCAATGTGTGCGTGAAATATAGCAGGAATGGGAGACATTAAAGCAGAGAGACTGTCATATACTAGTTTGACTTCCATAAGAGTTTCAAATGATACTTCCTAAGTACAGTAAAATGTTTCTTTCTCAAGATATATATTTTCTAATTACACAATTTGCTGTTTGCGTGCCCTTGGTAGAAAAATTTGTAGAATACTTGATACAAGCGTGACCATCTGAGTACCAATGCGTACATTTACAGTAACACTAGTATTTTTAGCATTCAATCTGAAGTGCCGAGACAAACCAAGACACAAACCAACTCAGAGTTACGTAGGTTGGCGTGCGGCATTACAGTCAATACATGCACGAGACGTGCATTACTTAAAGTTGAAATAGAAGAGTTTAGTCTCTCAATCGATTCTATTCCAAAAATAACGGAGGTGATCATGTTAACTCTAGTATTCATTTCGTGTTTTTATGATGTAGCAAAAATTGAGGAAATACTTTGAGGAGGCTTCAAAAAGCTATAATAAAGTGATTACATCATCCAAGACAAAAGCTCGAGTAACAGCAGGTATTCAAGCGACAGTAGGACCAAAGAAATAAATGCCTTGAGCTCGCTTAAAAAGTGTACATTCATAACACTCACTAAAGATTTCCACCAAACCAGAAAAAGCCGTAACAAACTTGATAGATGAAATACTTAAAAAAAGAATTACAGTACGGATTTCAACTCGCCACAGAAACTTTGGATTTAACCCGAATCATTTACTGCTTTCAAGAGCATGTAAACATTAAATGGTAGAATAAATGAATTGTTAACTTTATTGAAGAATTTTCACACCACTTCGAAGTGAATAAAAAGATACCATAATGATAAATATAGAAAATCTGATTAGAGTAGAATTAAGAACTAGTAACCCGTAATACTACAGAAACCACGGAGAAACCTTGTCTAGTCCAATTTTAGGGAAAATTTGTTCGGAGGAGTTCGTAGTTGCTTTGCTCCAACCACACCTGCACATCACGCCGCGAGGCACGAGCGCGCTGTGTGCAGCGCCGGCAGGAGCAAACCCGCCTTCAGCTCTGTGAAGTGTGAGCCCAAGGACCCTGACGCGTCGCTACCGAGAGGGTAAACTAAGAAGGGTCATGATATATGCGTGGGAGAAAATGTAGCAACTACAAAAGGTACGAGAAAATTAATGGGTAAGTTATTCCAGTATATATTCTAGTCATCACAGAATCTATACCTATTTTAGAATAAAGAATAATAAATTGGTTGCTACAGCTCAGCGACCGTGACAAAACGAAAGAATGTCCTAACAATGACGTATAAAAGCATCTGTAAGCATACAGGTGCATCTATACATACCATGTACGAGTGTACGTAAACAACATGTGTAGCTACTACTATTATAACTTTTGCAAGTCATCCCGACATATTCATCAAGTTTCCATGAATTTCAACTATGCTAACAACGGTTTTGTGAAGAATGAATGTAAGCTAAAGCAAGAGTGACCGACAAGTAGGAAGTAAAGGTGTCCATAACATAACCATGGATACGTGAACATAGAACTTATTTAACTCAAACTCCCAGCAAATTGACAACACAAAAACACCCGTTCAATAATGACAGCATTATTGAAGAAAACTATTAACCTTTGAAAGAACTGATCAACTTAACACATAGCGTTACAAGGAAGAGATAACCTATGATGAAGATGACTGTGGTTACGATATAAACCGTGGGAGAATTGAAATTTTCAGTAGCCTGCATTCCTAAAACGCAGTGTTACTTAGTAAATGAAAGATATAACGGTGAAAATAATTCATAACAGTAATATTAAAGAAAGCTTTTGACAGCAGGTTTGTTAAAGAGTAAAATACGGTGCTTTCTAAAACGAGGCGTGATCAGACGGCTTTGCCCCGGCCTCTGCTTCGGCTTTCGTGCTTATTACTGGACGCGGAGCCCGCCCCTGATCCGTTACTGCTAAGTGATTCCTGCGTCGGTATTCTGAAGAGGTCAATATTGAGGAAGTCGCAGATCTCGAGGCAGACGTTGCGCACGTACCTCAACAGGTCGTACGTCACGTATAACTGCAAAAAAAAAAAGTTACATTAACACTAAAACTGACGTCTATCGCAGAAATAAGCGAATCAATAATAAAAACGTGAAGGAATTCAAGACTGGAATGTTCTAAAACATAACAATTGAATAGTTGACAAAATGATTTTACCAAAATTCCACGAATATTTTTACGTACTCAACTATTAGAAGCATGCAGTTCAGATCCTAGACGTCCTTGGTATTCTTCATATATAAAAAAACAGTTGGAACGCAATGAATAGAACGAAAATTTGGGGAACTGTTTAATTGGCTTGCATTTCTCAATGGTCTAAGTTTTATTATTAACTAGTGGACGCACCACGCCAAATATAGCGAGACAATTGGTGTCAATTTCTTAAAGATGCCCTCTTACGGTAACCATGATATGAAACATTTACAATATCACTGATACGGACTGCCTTCTCTGAGTCTCGCTATTAGTTCAGGAATACAAATCCGGGAATTTTTTCCTATCTGAATCCTTAATTAAGAGTTGCCAGAGAGACGGACGGACGGATAGATGGACGGATGGATGGACGGATGGATGGACGGATGGATGGACGGACGGACGGACGGAAGGAAGGAAGGACCAACCAAACAAGCAAGCAAGCAGCACTGGCCAGCATTATAAAGCGAGATCTTCTTCTAGCCCACAAAAAATCTTGAATTGTAACTTTTCCGTGACCACTCATCTACTTGACGTCTCGTTGTCTTTTTTTGTGTTTAAACATTATTAAGGAGAGTATCGAGGGATGATTGTCTTGAACACAAAGTTTATAACTTTCCTGTGATGATAAACAGTCAGTCACTCACTGGAAGAACTCAGCAAGCGTACGATTTACGTAAAACGCACGAACATTGTAGTATGTACTCTAGGCTGACGAGTAATTGCACACATAAGATTAAATTTTTTATTAAATATCTAGCTAGCCAACATTTGTAGAACTAGTATAATGTATATTTTATAATGTACAATGTAAAATTTCAACAAATTTATCCTTTTACTAGTATATGGTCTCATAAAAAAAACATATATGGCGTAAGTCACAGGTATTCAATCGAAACAGTTATGTTTAAAATTCAGTTGCAAAAACTTTGTTGGCAACCACTGCTCGGAGACGGTTTTTACATAATGAAATTAAGCGTACGCAAGCTTTTAAGGGTATATGAAACTATTCTTCGACGCATATTTTCTTCAGTTCCTCAAAATTCACTGGACTTCTCTGATGAACCTTCTGTTCAGTGTTCGATAGGACTGAGGTCCGGGGACTGGCTTGGTTACAGGAGAACATTGATTTTGTTCTTCATAAGCCATTTGGTTGTTAATTTGCCCCGTGTTTAGGGTCGTTATCTTGCTGGAACGTAAATTTGTGTTTTTTTTAATAAACTCTTCGCACTTGAAATGAGACTCTTCGTCAATACTTGACGGTACTCGTACATGGCTTCCGTCCATTTTTCCGTCAATGACATGGCGTGCACCAGTGCCATGTGCCGGGAAAAAAAAACAAAGTTATAGTGCCACCTGCGGGCATCACAGTTCCGATGGTATTAGGCCTCTAGTCTGCTGCTCATTGTCTCCTCCACACATGACGAGCTGAGTTACGATCAAACAATTCAATTATGGCTTTGTCAGACCAAATGACAGTCTTCTAAGATAAAATTTCTCAAGGCATTCTTTTCCAAAGCTTAAAGCAACTTGTAACGTGGTTTTTACGCAGCATGGGATTTCTATGGGGTGTGAAATACTCAATTTTACCGCTGTGAACTTCTCCGCTGATGTTTCGTAACTCGCTTCAGTCCTGGAAGCTCTCAGATCAGTTTTCAACACTTTGACCGCAATTTTCCATACACGTAAAATTTCACGTCAACAAATATCTCCAATGCGACTTAAAAAATGAAGGATTTTGTTCCGACAAATTTGGCTATCCTATCAATTTTTCGCTCAATCTAAGCTAGCATGTACGAGTAATGAACACAAATTTCATGAAAACTTTAAAATTTATGTTCACATACTTTGCTGCCTTGGCTAGGTTAGGTTAGGCGTTAAATGATCGCGTGTACCCTGCATGCTGCACGTTGCGGTCTAAGTGTTAAACCTTTGCGAGTCATGTTTTATTCATATTTCTCATTAAAATGTGGACGAGACCGAAGACTAATCTTCCGTAGAATACCTGCCCTTGGTATTCTACGCTAACAGTTGAGCCATATTCCTTAAACTTACGAATAACGGAACCAACGGTAGAGTATGACACATTATTCTGCGTAGAAACCTTTTTGTACGATATTTCTAGAGAATGAAGTTGAACGATTCGCTCACATCGATATTTTTTCTCATGGAGAAGAGTCTTACTCCAAGTATGAAACGTTTATTCCAAAGACGCAAATGGACATTACGGCAAGATGAGGACCCTAAATGCATGGCACCATTAACATTCGAAATGCTAATGAAGAACAAAATCAATGTTCTCAAGGGGCCACGCCAATCATTGGACTTCAATCCTATCGAACATCTTAGGGGAACACTGAAGAGAAGGTTCATTCGAGACGTCCGATGAATCTTAAACTAAAGAAAATATGCGCTCATGAATGGGCTCACATCCCACCTCAAACTAGAGAAAACTGAATTCCATAATCGTCTTCGTGCAGTAATTGCCAGCAAAGGATTCGCAACTAAATCGTAAACATAGGAAGCCGTTTAGGTAGAACGCTTTTGTCTTGCGCCATATATGCTTTGTGTACACAAGATCATATAATTGTTAAAGGGAAAATTTTATTCAATATTTTCCCTATATATTATTACATGTATATTCTGTCCGAGGTGTACGAATGTTGGCTAGCTACAGTGGGGGCAAAAAGAAACTCGGGTGCGCCCATTTTTATTAATGATTTTTAAATTACATTAAATTTAAGTTAGCTGACCTTGATAAGCTATGTACAATTGGATTCAGTCATTTCCCCATATAATTAATATACTAATTAATAAGTTTTAAATGAAATTGTGCTGGTGTTCTCGTTAAATTTTATAAGAAGACAAAATCAAAACGGCCAAGACATACTCCGCTTGAATAAAAATGAAACTTCAATGAAATTTGAGCAAAGTTGTGTTCAACACAAACCAAACTTGTCAATATTTAGAAGCATAACCTTTCTGGGCTTTGTCAGCTTGCCATTTCTTTGTCATTGCCTCTACTTATTTCCGACAGTAGCCTGGAGAGAAGGCTTATTGTACCCTAACGTTGATCATGATTATTGATGGTATCTTTGCGTAGCCGTTGCTCGATATGATGCCACACGTTCACGATTGGATTAACGTCCGGTGACTGGGCAGGCCAATCCAAACATGAAATGTTATGCTCCCCAAAGAATCTCTCGACTATAGCCGCTGTGTGTACAGGAACATTATCCTGCATGAGGATGATATTCTCTTCCAAATCATCATAATAGGGTACAAAATGCTCAGCTAACAGCTAAAATATCAACGTATTTAGTCGAATTAATTCGTCCTTCCAGTCGATCGAGAGGTCCTGAACCATGAGCACTGATGACTCCCCATACCGTGATGGAACCTCCAACACCTTGAACTGTTATCCCCTGAAATGTTGGTACTGTACACCTGCAATGAAATTCCCCTCCTTTCATTTGTCAAACGTATTGTCTGACATTGCTGCCTGGCCTACTGAACCTGCTTTTATCGCTAAAATGGACCCTGTGCCAGTATGAGGCGTCAAAAGCTGCATGACATCTGACGAATTCCTTACAGCGCTTTCTGTTCCTTACCGGTTTGCCTCTTGCAATGCCCCCGATTAACCTAAATTCATTCTTAACGTTGAAGCAGAACACTTTGCAACAAGATCACACCCTTCTCGAACCTGAGAGTCAGTTTCAAATCTGTTTCAGGTTGCGGACTTTATGACCCGATCTTCTTCCCTCTAAGAAGTAACTCAAGGGCGGCCAGATTTTGGACTATCTCGAACACGACCGGTTTTCTGATGCCTTACTTCACATTTGAGGCTTCTGCTAATTTCTCTGTTGGACAACTCAGCATGAAGGAGTTTAGTACGATATTTAACCAAGAAAGATTCGTCGCTAAGAGACTGACGAGGCATTCTGACTAATTATTATTACTTAATTATAACGTTAAACACATTAGAGTAACTGATAGCAGAATTTAAGACGGCGTATGGTCAGAAACGCTCATAGATTTTCAGGACTAACATCTACTTCTTAACAGCGAAATTTCTTTGACTTGCAAATATTCGTTGTGTCACATAGAAAAATATTTATCAAAGTAAAAAATAATTCAAGAAATGGATATAATATTTAGAATAAGAAATAACGCTGAATCGAATTATACATAGCTTACTATGGTCGATTAATTAAACTCTAATCCAATTTATAATTCCATAAAAATACCGGCGCACGCGGAGTTTCTTTCTGCCGCCACTGTAGATCGTTAATAGAAAATAAAATCTCGAGTGTGCAATAGATTACGATGAGCTTTGTCCCCACTATAATAAGTTGAAATACATGCATATTGAATCACGTAGGTTGTTTTGGATGCGCATTGTAATGCTTAGGCAGTATCGCATGCATATTTTATTGCGAAAGCAGTAATGTAAGTACATTGTATTGCGAAAGCAGTAATGTAAGTACATTGTATTACGAAAGCAGTAATGTAAGTACATTGTATTACGAAGGTAGTAAAGCATGCATATTTTATTACGAAGGTAGTAAAGCATGCATATTTTATTACGAAGGTAGTAAAGTATGCATATTTTATTACGTAGGTAGTAAAGCGCGCATATTTTATTACAAAGATAGTAAAGCATGCATATTTTATTACAAAGATAGTAAAGCATGCATATTTTATTACAAAGATAGTAAAGCATGCATATTTTATTACAAAGATAGTAAAGCATGCATATTTTATTACAAAGATAGTAAAGCATGCATATTTTATTACAAAGATAGTAAAGCATGCATATTTTATTACAAAGATAGTAAAGCATGCATATTTTATTACAAAGATAGTAAAGCATGCATATTTTATTACAAAGATAGTAAAGCATGCATATTTTATTACAAAGATAGTAAAGCATGCATATTTTAATACGAAGATAGTAAAGCATGCATATTTTATTACAAAGATAGTAAATCATGCATATTTTATTACGAAGGTAGTAAACCATACATATATTATTGCTTATGTTATAATGCATACATACTGTACTTTGGAAGTAGTAATGCCTGCATATTGTAAGCTCCCTGGACAAAATATTAGTCACATATGGCTTTTTGAGCTCCAGTTATTTACAACGTTCATCAATCAATTTTCAAAGCTGTGACCGAAGTTTACGTTATATGCAAGTTCTGAACGGGCATTAGTATTCATTCCGAATTAGCTAGGTAGAGACTTGTTTCTTTGTTGCTCTATAATGATGGGACGAAAGCAAGATGCCTCAGAATCCTAAAACGAAACTACTGCATTTGGTCGGGCTAAAGGATACCCAGTGCAGCAAGTAGCTAAATTTGCTGGCGTTTTTTGCCGCACTGTTAGGGGGGGTCTACCAACAATAGAAACAATCCGGTACATATGGCAACTAAAGACAAAACTGTGGTCGGAAGAAAATTCTAACCGATAGGGACTGCCGCCGTGTGTCACGAATTGTTGACCAGAATCGCTTTGCATCAAGGATGGAACCACTGCGAAGCGTCAATGATAGCTTCTCTCCCGCTGTTTCAGAACGAACTCTTCGAAGGGAAACTCGATGCAATAGATAAATGGAGCAGAGTGGCTCGCAAACGGCAGATATTAACTTTTACATACATGGCCACTCGTATACAATGGGCCAAAGCACATGCACAGTGAACTGTAGAGGAGTGGACAAGTATTATATGGCCAAATGAATCACGATTCTTCCTCTATCGCATTGATGTTCGTCGTCGTGTTCATCGAAAACCTCATGAAGCCTCCAACAAAGTATGTGTACAAAGTTGCGCAAGGGGCGATACAAGGAGGAGTGAGAAGGAGGGTCTGTCATTTTTGTGGCTGTTTCAACAACACAGAAATAATTTCTCAGCTGAGGAATCCGTCAAACTGAACCAGCATGGCTACATTGAACTGCTAGATAACCAGATTTTTCCGTTTGCGCAATATCTGAACGAAAGAGGGCATGTTCCTTTGCCTGTTTTTCAGGATGATAAACAGGCCCAATGCACCATTTGCCAGGTGCATTGGGCTAGAACTGTCATTAAATAGCAGGAGAGCCATTCAGCACGTCAGGCATTTAGATTGGCTAGTAAAGTCCCCAAAGATGAACTCAATAGAAAATCAGCGTTATCACCTAAAACGACAAGTTAAACGTCGAGAAGATCGTCTACGTACTGTGGCCGCGCTACGAGATCAGTTGATGCAAGAGGGGTTTAACACCGACCATGTATACATTAGGGCACTTGCAGACTCGATGCAGCGCAGAATTACCTCCCTTATTTACCATCGTGGAGGTCCTACACTATAGAAGTAGCAGGTGACTAAATTTTTTGTCATTGGAGCCTCTTATTTCCAAACTGAATTCAAAGAGGAATGAAGAAACACACACATGGCACGAACGAACACACACGCAACAAAGCCTCAGAACGCTACTCACAAAGACGGCCCACAGCAGCCAGGGCTCAGGGACTGGGGAATTGAAGAACTGGTTGAGAAGCAGGGCAGCGGGGCCCAGCATCGAACTGTCCGTGTAGGCCATCTCGTGTTTGGTCATGTGCGCCACCTGCACACCACAAGTAATCAGCAAGAGGTGTGGCACGAAACAGCACTCGAGGCCTCATGTGCTACGCCTGCGTAGTGCTACACAACGTCGTGCATGCATTTTTCATGGTGAACTACTCGCGATTTGATTTGTGTCCAAGTGTTACGTCAGTAGCAAAAGTGATAGCGTGCTTAACTCCTAGTTAAGTGCCGGGTTCGACATCCCAGAATTCTCCCGATGGGAAAGGAAACTTCAAACACGATCTGCCAAAAAGGCGAGCGGCACGTCAGTGATTCGGGATACCCGAACTTCTTTCAAGCAATTCAACGGTTGTTAATTCCAAGTCTCATTTTTAAGAGCAATATGGAAAGATATTCGAAGCATGTGCTATTGAATGAAGAGAAAGTATTTTGAATGCTTCTAACTAAAGCTTTTGAACGCAAATTAAATCGTGCATAGAGCAAAGGTAACGTACCGAGCCTTCAGAAAAGACGGGACTCCTGTAAATCCTAAATAAATATTTCATTTTTAAAGTAATAATTAAAAATTATATAATATCGGAAAGAGAAAATTTGGGAAATTATTTATTCATGACTGTATCTATGATACGTGGAAATATGGAAACAGTAAAAGCATACAAATTCACCCCTTAAAATGGATACAACGACTAAAGAAAAACTCGTTTACATCAGTGAACAATTCATTATATGCAATTCTTACAGCCATGTAAAAAGTAAATTCTGTACAAGATTTCATTCAAGATGGAGCAACAGCTCATACAGCAAATGAAGATATCGCTTATTTAAAGGAACAGTTTCCTAACAGATTAATTTCAAGAAGCGGCCCCATTGAATGGGCTGCGTGATCTCCAGACCTTTCTCCGCTCGATTTTTTCTATGGGGTTATTTAAATAGAAAAGTATGCAAAAACAACACTAGAAATATCGAAGAACTAAATATTTGTAGAGAAATTAGCAATATTGATCATGCCACGTTGCAAAAAATTATGACCAGTATGGAACAAAGATGTAAAGAATGTATTGCGCACGATGGGAATCATTTTACAAATGTTAGTTTTAAAACCTAATTAAAACTTATAATATCTCCCAAATTTTTTCCTTCCGATGGTATATAATTTTTAATTATTACTTTAAATATGAAATATTTAGGATTTACCGGACCCCGTCTTTTCCAAACACCCTGTACATCGAGGACTACCTCAAGTGTTGGAAATAATTAGAGAACACCCTACGAACGAACGCACGACTTGACCATTAATGACACGAAGTTGAAGATCTGTGAACTGAAGAAGAATAATTAAAGTAGAAAAAAATGCATACAAAATTTTTTATTACACCACATTAGTCGTATGCACATATAGCAGTTGGACTACGTACAGTATTTCATTAGAAGCGAACGCCGAACGTGTACATCAATTCTTCACCCTTCAAGGTTCAGTTTCATGTTTTAAGTAAAATAAACATTGCGTAAACCGTAGTGCACATTTGATGCACTGGCGAGCAAGTTCTCTCTAGTTTTGAACGAAATGGTACGAATTGAAGACTAGAATATATATATTACTTCTAAATGCCCACAATTTTTGACAGTGGTCCTTATTGAATTAAGGAGCAATTTCTAGCACGCTTTGCCTCAACGATTTAATTCCGTAACTAAGCCAAAAAAAAATTGAGTGGATTTGCTCACGTTTTAATTTAGGGAAGCAGTAGAACTTCCTCACACAGTAAATCTACATTGCCTATATTCCTTCTCTACTTTTAGAATAAAGTAGCTAGTTTTGAATAAATTTTATCTTCATAGGTACATCGTTTTATCGGATTTAAGCATTCTTTTTACACTGGAATATCAATTAAAAGACCTCTCAATGACACCTGTGGACAATAAATACCTAACTAATGAATGGGACTATGATGCGAAGCACAAAAATGATTGGAACAGATTCGAACATCCAGAAATGTTTTGTAAACAGCAGCGTTGCAAACGCGTTTCATTATTCGCTCTCAGCATGGCACACTTCATTCTGCAGTCATACACAAGCACTGAGCTAGCGAGGTAAAACACGACAACACTAGCACACGTGAGTTCAATCAAAAGACGCAAAGAGTCTCCTAACTCTTGCCGGCATACACTTCAACAAAACGTGTAACTCATTCAAAGAAGCACTGAAACTGATAAACAAACCACAACCAAAAAACGCTAGTATATACACAAACAGAGAATATTGCAGCTAAAAAGCACGAAAAGAAGTCACAACCAAGGAAGGCAGGACACTCACGACGAGCCTGTTGGAGACTCGGGCGGCGACCAGACCGAAGGTGAACATGTAGAGGAGGGGGTTGGAGAGGAAGATGGCATCACTACTTTTCCAGGCCACCATCAGAGCCGGTACCACGAAGTACAGCAGCGGCACCATGGGGGACAGAACGCTCGTGCCCTGAAGTGAGAATACGGGAAGTACACGGGAGTGAGAGTACGGGAAGTGAAACGTGGTCAGAAGAATAAGGGAAGTTCGCGGGAGTGAGAGTACGGGAAGTGAAACGTGGTCAGGGGAAATGAAAGGAGATTTGGTGTGAAAGAAGAGGAAATGAAACGATCAGCGTAAAATGAAAGGAATTTGATGGTGAAAGAGAGAGAAGAGCAAGGGGATTTAGCGGTAAAATAGCAAGGAAAATGAAACGTGGTCGAAGTGTAATGAAAAATGAATAGGGGATGACAGCAAGGGAAATGAAACGGGATCTAGCGGTAAAATAGTAGAGAAATGAAACGTGGTCGAAGTGTAATGAAAAAAGACTAGGGGATGACAGCAAAGGAAGTGACAGGGAATTTAGAGGGGAAAGTAAGGAAAATGATATATGATCAGAGACGAGAGTGTCAGAAAAAAGGATCAGGTAGGAGAAGAAAAATCGAAAAAGATGACATTAGGAGAGAAATAGGGTTAAGTTTTAAATATAAGTTGTTGAGATATGGCGAAAAATAGAGTGAGATAAATATAAAACATTAGTTGATTACATACATTATACAGTAAAATGAGAGGAAAGCATAATTAACATAGGTCAGAAATGAATCATTAGAACACGAGTGATCATCAAATGAAATACTCATTTAAATTACGACACACTGATTAAATAGGTAATATTTCATGAATATTCATCACCAATCATGACCAACACATCGAAAAATTATAGAAACTAAATTGAAGTGAAACTTTTCACTATACTTTAATTTGTATGTACAATTGATACTTCCTACAAAATTGAAGTCAAATACCTAGACAATAAGCAAGCCAACGATCGCTAATAAGTTAACAAGCTAGCAATAAAGTTTCCCTAATAATAAAGAAGACTAAAAATGAATAAACAAATATTTACCACTTCATAATTCAACACTTATACTGCGCATACATAACACACAGGAAGCGTAAGCGCAAAAAGCCAACAATGCATTCACTACGGTAAGGTCAAAAGTCCAAATTCTGCACGTAAACAACAACAGCTCGCAGTCCGACCGTGCTGGTGTGCACTGTACAAGATGTTCCCGTAGTGTAACTACGTTATGATTCATTATGAATTGTTCATTAAACATCGTACTTAATATTTTAATAAAAATAAAATATTAAATAAAATACTTCGAAGTTGTTCTTCAGAACTAC
This sequence comes from Orchestia grillus, assembly GCA_014899125.1. Lineage (NCBI taxonomy): Eukaryota > Metazoa > Arthropoda > Malacostraca > Amphipoda > Talitridae > Orchestia > Orchestia grillus. The sequence goes on along the minus strand of VOMN01082046.1, from coordinate 47,580 downwards.
GAAATAAATTGCACAATACTTATTAGCACTTAATAAACGAGTAAATAGAACCGATAATTTTTTGGAACACTCTGTACGTAAACTGGAAACCGTGCACCTGCTGCAGTCAGCAGAGCAGACTAAAGCGGTTAGGACAGGCATATTATCAACATGCGATGCATTTTCCCACAAATGAAATACCGAAAGAAAATTCCAAGAATAAATTAAAAGTAAATGCACCAAATAAAAAGAATACCACGAGGCAATGTAGACTATCATAATCAATGATTATATAAATCGTGCAACAACATTGAAGAAGGTTAGCGCTTACGAAATATAGGTCGATTTTATAATGAAGAATGTATTCTTAATCGGGAAAGCGCAGGTGATCCTGCATTGAGCTCACTCTGATGAGCCTGAGCCGCATGGTACACGAGCGCAAACTGCGCAATGATGTTCATTGTCTGGATCCGTATTATACTCGTCACTACTCTCACGCTCCACGAAATGCATGCAAAATATATTGATCAGCTCTTCCTTCAGAAAATATCGGTCGAAAAATAATTCTCAAAAACGTAATACGTGAGTTCTATTTGCAACGGGTGCTTTTCAATGAAGTCTATAGGGATCTAACTGTCAATGTTTCACCGCACGCTCATCTCAACATACGCCGTACAGAACAACAGCCTTCATTCCTTACAGGACGCGACAAAATAGTCTCACATTCTTGTTCATCTAACGAAAAGTATTTAAAAAAAGAACGAACAGAGGTATTTCAATGTTTCAAATGAAACTAAATCGCATGAAAAACATTTAAAAAAATAAGAAATACCTTGGTTCATTCCGTATTCTATTTTGCTTCTACTGGACCAACATGAGTGTCCGATCCTTTTGTATCAACCTCTAAGAGTATTTGTTGCCTCCTCATCCGTTTCTGGTGCCTCAGAGAAGACCGTTCGCACCATAGCCCTGCCGTCAATTTATGCTTCACCGTTGGGATGTCTTTCTACTGCGGTGAGTAGTTTTTTCAAGATAAACCTACAATCTTAAAGTGCAAGCGTGATAACTTTAGGTTTACTTTTCGACTTCCAGTGTTGTAAATAATCATGTCTGTGGGGCTTCTTTAGCCTTGCACGTGCTACCTAACATTTCAACTGGTACATTTTTCCAATTAATTGATCATTGTTCGAATAATTGTCCAAATTTCTCTCAAGAAAAATCGACAGACCGTAATTTAACGATGTCACATGAAAGATAGGAATATCGCTGCTGCAAAATTCGAAGCAGGTTCTGACGACACGAAAACGTTAGAAGACTTTCCAACGATCCGCGCAAAACAATGGGGCACTCGTTAGGATAATCCTGAAAGCCGAGTTACTAAACACACTTCTAAAGATGCCTCGCCTCAAACTTAAAGATGCAACCCATCAAGGTTAGAGATACTGCGTTTGAAAACACATCAAAACAACACAGTTTGTACCATAAAAATACTCTTAAGAGAGCACCTTTAATTTCTTGCACGAGTTCGAACACCCAGACCAAGGCCACATTGATGAGCCAACTTGTGGGATTTTCGAGTTTCATCACTCTTTCTCTAGGAAAGCACTCTGACCAGGATCCAATCTGGGATACGCTGAATAGGCGGCAAGCACACTACCACTTGCGCTATAGAAGCCCCTAGAACAAAACTAGCCACCATACCAGCACTGGCGACAGCTTTAACGGAACCTTAAGAACGGCCCATGTTCCGAAGCCATATCAGCCGTAACTTATTTCTCATGTCACACATTGTTTACACGTACACCACAAGCCACTGCGTTATACAATAGTTGCGGGTAAACTGGCATTACATACGTTATTAGAAAGAATAAAAATCCTGCCGCAATATAATAGCGAAATGTTTCCAACCAGCACGAAAAGTGAAAATCGCAGGGAGTGAAGAACTAAGAGATTGGCGGTCTACCAGTGAAGCAATAACACGTTCCGGTGCATCACCGTCAGCAACAACGCCTCTGACAACATCAGAGCACCACCACTAACACCACTACCAACAAGAGCACCACTGGCAACAACTGTACCGCCACTACCAACAAGAGTAGCACCACCACTACCAACAACACAATCATCAGTAGCAACAAGAAGACAAGGACCAACAGCGAGAGAGGCCCCCCTGTGCCCTGCACCGTGTCCAGGCAGGACGGCAAAGCTGAGTTGGTAGAGCACGTGGCCGGCCTGATAGAGCAGGCAGAGAAGGCAGAGCACCTCCATGAGGGGCACCCCCAGCACTACCTGCACAGGGTCGTGCACCTCTCACCCTACCGTGCCGGTAATAAAAAATGGCTAAACCTCGGGTTGTTCTAATGTGGATGCTCTCAACAACAGGTGGAGGAAGAATAGGAAACGTTCACATAATGAAATGAAATATTTTCTTTTGTTGATCAAATTTAGATTAAATGCACACCATGGGTACACACATTGATGATTGGGGGCAAACAAATGCTGGGTTAACCCAGGAATGGTAACCTGGGGTTTCTCATACCCCGTGGTTTGCCTTCCATTTTCTTCCAATGGATTCAAGACTAAGAGTCTCTCCTTCACCCAACATTAGATTTAGGTTTAACCATTCCAGGGTTAATTAAGAAATGAATATACAGCAACTGCGAGGATACAGTATTTTCACAGGTGCAAACGTAAACAATAGCGAGGTCCACCGCTGATTTCGTAGATGAAAGCGAATTATTGATGTTTAAATCAAATCGACAGCTTATACGAGTAGCTAGAACTGACGATCAGAACACACAAGTTGAATGATTGGATGCAAATGATATTGGTCAATAAGAACTGTACTGGATCGGCTATGTTTTAATACCCATCATGCCACATTCGAGTTACGGAACCAGTTCCTGAATAACTATTGATGAGTAACCAGAGCATCTGAATGAAATAAAAAATGAAGGATTGAAGTAGACTGATATAGAGGGACGAAAAATGTTCCGGAAATCTGTTGCACAGAAATACGACCTTACATAGAGAAAGAGAAAAGAGAAGAAAACTAAAAAAATAGACCTTACTTTCATCAATAAAAACTACAAAAAATGTTACAGGAACAAAAAAGGGTCATCTATTTCAGAAAAGGCCTTTTAAAAACACTCGTATCTTCGTCAGCTTCAGGGTTTCACTGCAATTAATGATAAAGTAGCCGATCTTCAACTTGAAACCAAGGGATTTCTATTCACTGACACTGCCCACAACGGAGCTACAGGTACGAGGACGTTCGAGTAGCAGTGGGGCACAACGCGCTATGGCCGGCAAAAAGGAAGCATCTTGAACAGACGAGAAGGTGCGATAAGCAACAAAACAAAAAGATATTCGTGTCAAAAGTCTGATAATCAAGCACTCGTACAACAGAGAGAGAAAAGGAAAGAAAAGACGAACAGACTAAGAACCCCTCAGCTTCAACACAAAGTACACAACACACTTCGCCAACAAAAGACGCTGTCTCAGTAGTGAGTAGCAAGGTTCGACCGCGAAGACTCCTCTTTCTCCGAAGAGCCCTTCCAGGAACAGGCACACTTGACATGCATTCTTCGGGAATTACCCAAGAACCCCACAAATTCTCCTAAGGTTATGTCGCCCAGAGAGGAGCAGGCCACGCCGCTTCAACGTTCATTCGGAGATAAATTGGCTTCAACCAACATTGAAGAAATGCAAGCACGTTACAGTAACACAAGCTGCAAAAGAAGTCCAAACAGAGGACTCTCTCATCAACGGACATCCTTCCAACAGATTTCAGGGCGACCTGGGGATCTGAATACTACGACACAGTTGGTCGATCTCAGAGAGCGATTAGACATATCCGAGTTACATCTCTCTCTTAGGAAGGTACAAGCTTCATCTTTCTAAAACATAGAGCGACGCTGCGTCTAGATCCACCATTATCGGATCAATTTTCCCTCGTCTTAAAGCACACAACGCACAACACACAACACAACACACAACTTAATCCGTTGCTACGAGAGTCAACTGTAACTTATATACAAAACTGAAATTGAAATCAAGACTCACGATTTGCCTAGCACTTTAACTTCGAATCGAAACAAGTTTAATTGACTTGACATTGTTCCCAGAAGTTGACTAAACCTACGCCAGAACGCTCACATACACGCATGCCTCGTGTATACGCTCTCGCAACTAAAATGAATGTTTAGGAATACATTTCCAAGGTAAAGTACAACCAAAATTTAAATGTTAATGTCATGCCAACAAAAAAAGTTAACCTATCACAGCCCAAAAGCCCCATATGGTTCAGTTTAAAAGATACTCCTAGTTCTTCATTAAAAGCTGAATGCTGTCTTTTGCACGCATACCTGACGCTGCAGCTAGTTAATCGTACAAAGCTAAATGCATCCTTATCGCCAAAATAATTTGGGCTGTAAGGTTAACCCACATAAATTCTGTTCCACAACGAACGGAAGAATTTGATACACATGCTTATTTGAGACACAGAAACTCCCTCACATCGACACGGGCCGACTGAAGTAGTTCGGCAGGCTGAATCCCAACAATCTTCACGATAGAAACAAAAAAGATGATGAAATTCAGGTTCGCCAAACATACCCCACATCTCTATTGACAACTTTTAGCATGCCATTACAGAAGCAGTAAGTTGCATGAAATTTCTATTGATTGCTGGCGACTTGGGTATTTGACGTGGCCCGTGTATGATGGTAACCATAAAAATCAAACATTTGCATGTACAGTACAGAAGAAAAAGATCAGAACGATGTTGAGAAAATGCCAAAATGTGATGCAACTTTTACGACAAAACATAATGGAATATTTTATTATAGGGAAATAAAGTCATAAAAGTAAACTAAAAGTGTTTCAAATATAGAGTTCGTTCAATTAAGCTTGAAGAAATAGTAGTACTAATTCTACAACACTAGTGAAAAAAGAATGATCAAAATGATTAAAACGTAAACAAAATCCCACTAATTTCAATTATATAAATTATAGGGGAGATCCTGTTTAAATTACAGTTTGACACGTGAGTTGGGGCTCCTACACAATACACGGCCGTTATATCAGTGACATCGTTAGAAGTGATATAACGTATATCGAAGTAATGCGATGAAGATGAGTTTTCGACAGGTGATATTGCAAAGACGGTGGGACAGTCTAAGAGTGTTGTTCATAGTACCTTGACAAACAGCAAGAAAACTGGGTCATGTGAAGCCAAAAAATCATTGGCAGGAATAGGAAAACTGAATGAGAAGATCGGTGAATTAGTTAACAAGCCAAAAAGGACCGTTTTGTCACGACAAACGATATCTCGAGAGAAGCTTATGACAGCTATGCATTAGTATTTCAGGACACACAGTCTCAACGTTATCGATCTGTTTTGTCAGGTACCTTTCACGAAGCCTTTCATACCCGAGAAGAACAGAAATGCTAGGTTGAAATTTGCAAGTGTTGAACACGTCACTTCGACTGAAGAAGAGTGGGAATGTGTTTATTACGGCAATGAATCAAATTCAACTTGTTTGCCTCCGATAACATTCGACGCAGTTGCATAGGGGCGTCATGGTCTTTGGTATGATTTCTGCTGATACAAGGGCTCTTGTTAGTTTACATGGGAAGGTAAATGCAGCAGTATACAAGGAGTTACTAAAGATTCAAGTTTTACCTAGCCTTAGAACTGCAAATAATCAGCTAGTTGTTCAAATGCAATTACTACACCATCGCACAGCAAATCGTTACGACATTTCTGTCTGGGGAGAATATTACTGTGATGGAATGGTATGCTCAGCGCCCACACCTGAATCCCATTGAAAATGTACCGAATATTATATATGAAAGATCTAAGGCAAAAAATCTAAGAATGGGGATGAACTGTGGAAGAATTTGAAAGAAGAACTGAAGAAAATATCTGTCAATAAGGGGAAGACTTTAATTCACTCTTGTAACAAATAACGCATTGCGGTGATTGGAAGTAAAGGTCTACACACAGCGTACTAACAAACAAGTACACCACTTTCTATTTTGACATATCATATACCTGAAATTAATGGGATTTTGTTGATGGCTCAAATCATTTTAATCACATTATTTTTTCAAGCGTTACAGAATTAGTACCATAATTTTTCAAGGCTGATTGAACGAACACAATATTTTAAACATGTTTACTTTACATTGATGACTTTATTTCCCTAAAATAACATATTTCCCTATGTTTTGTAGCGAAAGGTTCATCAGACCTCGACTTTTTTTTATCGTTTTGAGTTGTTTACTCGGTACTGTATTGTCGTGAGTCCACTGCTTTTTTTAAACACAGTATGTAATTAAATGCATGCCTTTTTGAAGAAAAGCATCAGCCAAGATTAACCTGCTAGCCAGATGCAGCCATCTAAAGAGCCAGGTCTGGCTCGCGAGCCCTGGGCTGCCCACTTCTGTGTAAGTACGTCACATCGCGACCAACTTTAGTCAGGAATCGGTTTAATTCGCGAGGAAATGTTCCAGACCGGCATTAGATTCGTGCACTTCAGCAAAATGGGATCGCAACGTAAGCGTAACTTACGAAAGTTTGTGGTTCTTCGTCGTAATAATGTGTTAATAACGAATATTATTTCATACGGGTCGCTTCAGACGGTGTACAAGTAGGCAGAACATGAAGTGTGTCGGGGAGCATACAGTGAACATGAACTAGCTTGAACATTTTGAGAATCTATCGAGGACATAGAGAATATTAAATACCAAATTAAAGTAACTGAGAAGTCCAACCGATAAAATGATTTCAGAAAATAAATATTTCCATTACGTTAAACACCCTACCCAATGACATTACTTTAAACATGCGTCCTCGACAAAACTTAACCCCGAGCAAACGAGCGCCCGACATAAACACTCTACACTGTAACAGCAGCAACACAGCTGCAGCGGTCTCTCTCAGCACGCACACCTCAACGAGACGAACGAAAATAAACATCATAAATGTTACGATTTCGAGACGAGTGAGCGTTTCGTGTAACTTTCACTGCTGCCGTGAAGCGCACGAGTTTAAAACTAACACCAGGACTTGTACAGCCACGCGCATCGCTGGATACTCGCAACTGGATACCTGAAGTAAATTTCAATTATTCCTTCACAATATAGACCGCAGTGACTTTTACGAAATGAAACTTGCATGCTTCATTTAAGAGACATTGCCAAATGATGAAGAACGGGGCATTAGTTGATCATTGACATCGAAGGTTGGCCGTTGACATCGGATACATTAATTTCTATTGTTTTTACGAAGAATTTTGATAAATGCGTAAACATTTCTTCAACTCGTACGATTATTTTAAGTTCATTTCAAGCTCCACGGAGTAGGTAAGTTTCAACTTTTGAAGGGTAAAAAAATTTCTTATAATCACAATGAAAATTACACCATTCAACACAATTTAGTAAACAGACTAAGGTAACTTCAAAAACAGCACCGGACACAACGGCAACGGTAAGAGTTATGGACGATAAATTATGTGGTTATAAGTTTTTCCCCACACCAACGCACAAAATGACAACAGCCAAGTCAAAAGCATAACCGGACATAAGCAAAAACAGTGAGAGGGACATACGGCTATGGACGATCCGTTTTTCCCGACACCCTCGTACAAAATGAGGGGGATCTGAGAACGGAACTGCTGGGCGAACTGCAGGCAGCCGATTACAAGGTACACGTCCACGACAGTCCAGCGGCTACCCAGTATCTGGCCAGCAACTCGACACTATTATTGGGCTCAATTAACGTATTCTGGTCGCTCTGCATCTCACAACCCTCAACGAGTGCGATACTAGGCATGCGTGTCTATTTTTTTTGTGTTGGAAGCATATGCACATAGATCGGCGGACATTTTCCGAGCTAATGGATTAAAAAATACAATTTCACAGTATTCGACTCCCATAAGTTTTCAGTGAATAATTTTTAGGACTGGATGCACCGGTTCACTTCTGTAGATAGAACAAACTCTGTGTCGAGTATGAGTACGCTTCACTTCATAAAAGAATTAACGTAATAGGTTGGTCGCGACCTGCGCCACATGTGTACACGTTGTCAGTGTTAGGTCGCTCCTTAGTTAGATCACACCATAGAAATGTTAGGTTAGGATTCGGAAACACTTTCGCGTTTTGAAATCAGACATGCTTAGTTCATATTTGCTCTTCATTTCGGATTAATGGTTTTAGTTATGTCTGTAATAAAATATGACGATTCTCTTTAAACACAAGATATACATGATTGTCGACACACAAGCAGACAACTACTCAACAGTGGAATGAACTCTTCTATTGGTGTACAGGTGGACCAAATCGAGGGAGGGTGTTCAAGGACAGAATCACAAATAAGGTCTTTCGTCCCGATTTAGGACCCATGATGACCTTTATCAATGTTACGCCTTCCAACATTACAAGTGAAGCATTAGATAAGAGACAATCTATAAAAAAGGTTAATAGGGCCATAAGTTAGTGATTGGGACGTTATTTACTTGACTTTTTTCCCCCATTTTTAGCTGAAGAACGTTTATTGAGGCCATCCCATCTGAGCCACTAAATCTGACTCGCCCAGTCCTCCCACTAAGCTCTATTTTGAGCACTACGTCTCATTGGTGACGACCTCGTTGTCTTCGGTGGTTTTTGTAACTCTCTCCCTGTGATGACGTTATTTCTCTGAAGGGTAACATCGCAGATAACGTGTTAACTTCCAAAGTCTAATCTCAACCGATTACTCTCCTACCACACTCTGTTTGCAACTCGTCATTCTTTGCATCTTTACAATAATGCTCGCAACACAACTCCGAGACAAAACGTCTATGCCATCCCGTCCAGCAATGCAACATCGCAGCGACGTTGCCTAGCGAGTGGGCTACTCTGGCTGAATTGTGCCTAATGCTCTCCTCGGTTTGAAGCAAAATAGGCTTTTCTCAGTTTGATACGATCATACTTTGACCACCACAAAAATTTTCGCACTATTTTTGTGATCAATTGGCTGAACATTTTTGTGCAGTTCACGCAGCATCGGCGTTTGGGGCAATGATGTGCATTGCCCACAGCTTTCGTGGGAATATTATTCGAAAACAAAACAAGAATCTCCTGAAAAAAATATTATTTTTCACATGAGTGGTTGTCAACGATAAGTGGACAATAAGTGATCACCATGAGTGGGTAAGTGACGAGTGTAGGAGGGCTGCATCGGTCACATCACTCGCTTAATGTTACGGAATGATCCACACGGTACTGGACTACATCACGGCGCTATCAATGCAAAATCAAGTAGGGCAATTTAGGCTGCACAAAAGTCACACGAAGGCAGATACGAAACTGAAATGGAACATCCGTAATTAGCTACAAAACACGCAAAACTCGCACGAATTTCACACATCAAAAAACAAGAATTAAGAATTAAACCGTGCATTGCATATTGGAATAAAAATGTCAGCAGAATAATAGGCAATTCACGAGCATAAATAAAGAGTAACAAAATTACACGAAACTTTGAAATTAACACCTCCTAGCACACCCTAAGCTCGCACTATTATTTATCGGATTGGTTTTAACAGTCGTCACGCAATGAAGTGCTAAAAAAGAGAAAACATACAACTCAGGGCACAGAAAAACTTAGCACACGCCCCAGAAAAGCCTGGAATACATGCAGGATGCCGAGAAGAAACCAGCAGCTCGTGCCGCCGCAGGGTGATGCATTGAAGCTGGACACTCCTCAGAGACGGCAGACGAAGTCATTAAGAGAAGAGCATATAAACATAAAATCAACGCCAAGTACAAGAACGCGCAAGCTGAAACCGAAATCCTTCCCAAATTAGGAGTGTTATTTAGAAACCGAAGTTATAGCCAAGTTGCAGCGCCCGTAACTGCACGATGACTTTACATATTTAGTGTGAAGCCGCAATCAAAGTCAAATGAAGAAGATAAGGTAACGATCATGCCAATAGCAGCCAAATGAAAGTAACTGAAACATTTACACTCTACTTTGACACACTCAGCAAAATAAACCAGTGATATTAAAACACAGGTTGGAAGCAGGGAACACAAAAATCTTGAACCAGTCTCGTAAAGTCGATCATCACGTTTCCGACAGCGCAGCAACCAGGGGAAGCTGCCGAGCAAGAAGCAAACCCTTTGCATCATGAAACCTTTCCTATTGTTTTCAGTTATCTCATAACAATTCTAATGACCTGTGTGAAAGAAAATGTCACCTGGCAACCAACACAAGCAGTGTTGATCAGCGGAGCCAGGGCGGGTAGTCCCAGGGGTGCTTCAAAGTTTAGAATGAGTTATGATACCTCATCAATTTGCGGTCTAAAAATGTTATGTTTTGAAGGTTTTTATGCTTTGCAAATCATCGACTTTATATGTTCACTAATGAACAAATTCCTTCAACATACAGGTCTTGTTGGAAGACCTCTGAAAGGAAATTTAATTTATATAAATCAAGGAGTCTGGACTCGACTTTGTTGAACGAGTTTGAAGAATAAAACTGAAAAAAATCAACCAACACACTGCCTAAAACTCGTCAAAACGTCAGTTTGCACAAAATTAAATTTCAGGATACTTGCACCGCACTTCCCCGTCATGCACCGTGCATTACACTGACGCTGTAATGCCCGCAGGGCCAAATAGTAGACAGGTTAGTGCAGGAACGAGAAAAAAATAGCCAGTGCAGTAGGCAGAGTAGGGAGGCCGATGACTTACTGCCACGGTAGATCCATTCCTGCCCGCTCCTCTCTCTACGAAGATCACTTGGAAGTTATTAAATAGCGCTATGGAACCGGCGATAAAGCCGAAGATGGTGGGGAGGCACTGCAGAGTTAGCCCCAACACGGGCACCTTGCGGACGGGGAAGACATCTGTCAAATGCTGCTCCTGCTAGCTTAGTCGACTGCCGTACCAACGGCAGTTCTTAGCCACCTACATACACATCCTTCTCTAGGATATTGAGTCATCTTCCCTTTCTGAAAAAGAGGAGCGTCTCTACAGCTACCTTGATTGCTTTACTAAATTGGAAAACAACGGTTCGTAGGGTTGTCTCCCCTTTCTTTGCTAACAGCCAGAAATCTAATAAATCTTGTAGCTAACGGCGCTCGCGCAGCTAACTCAGAACTAACATAGCTCATCAAGACAATAAAAGAACTATTTTAGAACTATAACGCAAAAGTTACCCTTCAATACAGACGGCTCTAAAAGAAATTTGAGTTCCGACGACAAGAACCCATGTGAATCGCCTGTCTATTTTTAGAAAAAAAAAAAAAANAGAACCCATGTGAATCGCCTGTCTATTTTTAGAAAAAAAAAAAAATATATAAAACACGTCTCAAGATGAAACTTTCTACACGTACTACTCACAAATACGCAAAATTGAGTGCTTTGAATTGATCACATATAAATAATTGTAAAATCCAGGAAATTACATCTCTTTTCTACTTAAAATTCAACTAAATTTACTCGAGGAAACACACACAAGTGATAGAGCCTCATCGAGAAGTTCCTAACGACCGAGTTCCCAAATTCTATTTGAACATAACGCGTACCTGCAAATTTAAACGATTGCCTTTTACGTCTTTACTTTTCCTTTCAAAATCTCATAAAAAATTACAACATAAAACTGGCATGGGACTTAAAAGCTAGATAATTAAAAAAACATGCTTTATTTTCAGGCATATCTTAGCTATCACAGTAACAAGTTGTGCACATTCCCTCACAAACTCAATTTCTTACCACTGCAGGAACAAATCTTTCCTCATAATTTCTTTATTTTGTAACAAGGTTTAGAGCTAAAATGGACTAGCTGAGTTAAAATGAGAAACAGCCACCCTGTCATTCGGGAGTTGAATACTACATTCTTAAAAAATATTTAGAACCTATTTCATTTTAGCTGCACTGCATTCAGCGGCGACAGAACGCTCCGACGCAACACGAGGAAACTCCAATAAAAACTTTAAATGAATCGTAAATAATTTCTTGCTTAAAAATGACCTTTCAAGAAAACGTTCAAGACCGCCCAAGAAAAAACAACACGTAAAAGGACAGTACATTATTATTTTGGCCTACACTAACTAGCCTAAAGTTGGTAGGCTAAACAGGTAGCGGGGGTAGCAGGGGCAGCACGCCACAAGCCTCACTAACCGTTTGAGTCAAGCCAAGATTCTCCCCAAGTTAGGACTTGACCAGCACCTCACGCACTGCGACATGACACGCACAAACCAGGCGTGAGAGCGCACACACAAACATGCATCACACATCGAAAACATTGTCACTTGGTCTCCGCACAACACGAATGTCCACGAAAGAACGCTGGAATGAGACGTTTATCTTCTACTACTAAAAAGATGAGAGCTTCTAACATTCCCAACATTGCAGTATCTAACATTCAATATTTTAAATTTTACACAGCGATTCTAAAAAAAATATTCAACTCCACGATTAAGCAGCGGGCACGGGACATTGGGAAAGAAATATGATTAGCAATATTTACGATGCGTTGTTTTCCTTGCAAAAATTTTTGCTTTCACCAACAGGAGTTGTATATTCAGCTTATAACGTGATGCAATAAAATCTACGCAAAAACATGGTGTTAGTTCTGAAAAATGGCTTTCCAAAAAACTCTAAAGAATAAAAAAACGAGGATAAATGAGGAGAGATATGACAAGGGTACACGTTAAAGGTTATTTTCGTCCGTGCCCCAGAACTTAATGGAAAACAGACGATTAGTTACAATAATACCAATGACGTAAAAAACTTCTAAATGATCGTTAATAGACTACATATAAGATTGGCAAATACAAAAAATACGCATTAAACACGAAATAATTTTCATTGAAAATTTATCTTCGATTCGGAAATTTTGGAAGAATGTATAGATTTCTTGTTCCTTGCGAAACAAACACCAGCAAATAGAAATGAAGCAAAAGATGAGGGACTCGGCACAAGAAAAAGACCAGCAGGCGACCCACCTGGTAACTCCAGAAGGACGACCCCATCACCGTGGATACGAGAAGGATGAGCATCACGCCGAACTGAGCCTCAGTGACGTCGACGCGCCCGAACCGGAGCTTGCCTGCAAACCAGCAACTCAGCAAGGGTTTTTGTGCTCTAGTTGAACGATGGGCTTCAACTATTTGCACAAATAAAATAATAAAGCTTGAACCTCCCAAATCCGGCAACTATGTGACCTGATGCTTCGCAGCCCAAGGAAAATTCCGTCATGTCAGCAGTGGCACGTGTCCATTTTTCATCATTTCGACAATATCAGCATCCGCCGTCTGGTGGACCGTTGGAGTGACCACAATAGGAAAATCCTGCCGGATTACAGGCGTCACCGATGAGAAAATTCCGCATTTGGGAGGTTTGGATTGTACCGGCTTTTTCTAGAACACTAACATACAGGGATTTATTGACCGGCTCACTTTAGCCCAGTACTTCATCTCTGTCCTGGCGTTATCTTTAGTATTCCTTGGTAACCAACAACTATAGGATTAAAGTTGATGGAAATTTTACTTGCAACCCACTCACATTGGTCACTCACTGTGATATCTGGGAACATTAAGGTCATCGCCACATACATGTCTCTCCAATTCAGCTACGTCTCAAGCTTCAGTTTACCCTTGTTTACTATCTCTCTGCTCGTTCCAGACTCGCTCAGTTTCTAGCTCGACGCAAATGAGTCGCTGTCGCCGTACGCTCACAGTACCTCGATGTTCTACAACGCTCAACACGCTCTCCTGAACAACTTTCCCGGAACACTTGTCTTATTCGAGAGACATGGTGGGTTGTACAGTTCTATTTGCCAGCAAAAAGCACTTACCATGGCACTGACAGTAGTTTTCCCTGCTCTTAAACATTCGTGAAATAGACACGGAAGCAGACGGGACAATTCACGGTGTATCGCGCGCAAGGCATTGAGGTTTACAAGTAAAATTATGAGGCGTGACTGCAGTGAGGGGAGAGTTCCATCTTTAGTAACTGCAAAAATTATTCCCAACTAAGAAAATTTTATTGAAAAACGAAAACAAAAACGTACGAGTATAAAATGTTATCGTATTTGCAGGCACACGAAAAGCGGCTTTTTACAAAAAGGTTTATGAGAAGAAAAACTTTATTGTATCACCAAGAAGAGAGTAACTGCCACAGAAAACAATGATCAGAGCAGAAAAAAATTTGAGTAACAGCTGTGGAATCTTTCAGTATTTAAGTCTCAAGGCAGTGGCAAAACGATATATCCAAACAACAAACTAACTTTCTCAAAACAACCATCAGTAACCGTTTAGACATTGAAATAAAAGGACACTCCTAAAAACATGTACGCTTGATTCTGCCCGTAAATCTTTTGGTAGAAGAAATGAATTAAATTTCATATACCTAGGACAGGAAGCTTTTATTTATACCTCGAAACGAACGTCAGTGATAAATCATTAAACCGAACAACAATAAATGAGTTCAATGTAAGAGCTTTTCAATATGCTAGCGGAGGACATAGGAGCGTCATTTTTAACTTCCCGAGGACACCAAACGGTGGCAAGAGAGGCATGAATGATCCCGCCACACGGATACTACACCACACTAGCAGCAACAGTGCAAGCTGCACACCCAGTCACCGACTAAAGGCTGCTAGTAACTCAGTAATCAGCATGAACACTTGTTATTGGTAAACACGGCAAATAAAACTAAAACTGACAGTGGCAACACAGTACATACAGGGGATGTGACCAGTACATGTAACACTTACCAGACACGTAAGTTTGCCAGTGTGCACAGTAGAACAGTGTGACTGCCATCATACACTGGCAGAAAAGCCAATACGGACGCTTGCCTAGTTGTACGGCGCAGCACACAGACACCGACACAAACACTGTAAAAAAAATATACGTACGTCAGAAAATTCCCGTACCATTCACCCGTGATTCAATAAATGATATTAAACATCCAAAATACGAGATAAATTTATGGAGGAAAAATTCACAATAGTTTCGAGATTTATGCCAGAGTAGAAGACAGCCGAAGTAAATCTTCGGCATATTTCCGTTGAGACTCAGCGAGCAATTTTCCAGCTACTAGCTTAACTACATACAGTTAAACCTCTGAAACTGACTTATTCGACAGAGATTTTCAGTTGATGTTAACATTCCGCACATGATTATTCTGCCCATTCGTAAGAAACATGCTGGCCAATAAAATACGCATACAGACGCGCAGATTTTGTCAGTAGTATTCGATATTCGTTGTCCGTAAATGAGAGACTCAACTGTAGTGATTTTGACCGACTGATCTGCTATGCGTTTGCATTTTCTCACTAGGGCAACTGGTCAAAAAACACATCAAATTCAAGCATTCAATTACGATGGCTGATACAACACTTGCTGCTGTTTTTAGCAGAAAAAATCAATGAAACCGATTCATTTCTTACGTAGTTATCAAAGATGTATATATTCTACAATCGAATTCCGGAAAATATCAATCCAGATCTTGTCGCTGTTCCGCAGAGAATTCTTACAGCCGAAAAAACGCACTAACTCGTACGTGAGAGCTCACGATATACGAAATCCATGATTGCTCTCGCTTAGAAATTACAGGACGTTCACGTTCCTTCCCAAATTTGCAAGTTTATCGCACACGTAATTATTGGAAGCAATACGAAGAGTAGTTGTAGCACGTAGCATTTGTGTATTTAAGTCACCCTGTTCATGAAACGGATTTTAAATTGTAATAGTCTACAAGAAGTAGTAGTTCACTGGAATAAAATTGGCTACACAGACTCTGTAACACCACAGGGTTAAGTACAGAAAATATCCCTCGTCATGACGAGAAGACGACCAAAAGCACAAGCGGAAAACATCGGATAGTGTACGATACGCTTCAAAACGTTCTCCTGCAACTAATCGTTAGTCCATTCTTTCCCAGCGAGAAACGAGTTTCCGCAATTCTTCATTTCAACCAATGTGACACAACAGCAAGATATCTTTAATCAACCATTTTTCAGCATAACCACGTTGAGAACTGAATGTTCAATGGTTCTTAAATTGAAGAATGCAAGACCAACGAATACCAAAGCACGGCCCCATTCCTAGGCTACCGCAATCAATCATCAGATATAATCAGACATAATACTACTCCTTCCTGAGGAATTGCGTTACTCTAGAACTGCAACATATGTTAAACAGCGTGTAACTCCGACTTGTATCACATGATATGAAGGCTATGTTAATTATAAATGTGCGCAGTGCAGCTAAATGTGCCTTGACAGAAAGTATAGTGAATGAGGCGAAGTGTGAGTAGGAAGCCTTTCAGAATGAATTTCAAGTCGTACATCATTAATTTGGTAGCAATATTAGTATTTTTCGCATTTCAGTGCACAACCCTCAATAGCATGTTCCACTAGGGCTAAAAACAGATTTGAACATCCTCTCAACTTGAGTACACATGAATATTTTCTTTTTGGAAAAACGGCTCAAAGAGACACGAGACAACGATTTTTCGCATGTATTGAAACAAAGCAAAATTCGACTTGACGTAAAGTATTTACCAATATTCAGAAGCGAGACGTACTTCTTCCCAACACACCATGGTGAAGACTTCGCTGAAGTTATTTCGAATCATACACACAAACATATTACTGCATGTACATGTACGAGTTTAATACAAAAATTAGGTTAAATTTATGTAATAGCCTAGCGAAACTAAAATTCTACATAGGTATGCTGTACATCGCTTTACGAAACATGTACACCGTATATAGGGTGTCCAATAAAAATTTACCCATTTAATACTAATCATCACTCAAAAATTGAAGATAATAACGGATAATAAATTTAGCACACAGGTTCTAATGTGTTTTATTAGTACATTATACTAATCATAGTTTCTAAATAACCCCTTTTCGCCTTGATGATACAATCTAGATGACGCATAACTGAGTGACATGAATTCCGCACAACTTCCTCATCCAAAGCAGACTATGAAGCCTGAGGGGCATCTTTCAGGTCAGCCGCATTTAATTAGGATTTAACTGAGATGTCACTTCGTAAGATGGACCAGACAGCCAAGTCTATTGGACTTGTATCTGGCCTAGTCGTAGTACATATATTCTTACCCCAAAACCCACTGAAATGCTCCTTGAACCACTACTGATACTTGCACCACTGAAATCTGTATGGATTGAATCCAAAGTAGTGAGATAATGCCGTTCAATACCTCCCCAACTAACGCTAGTAGGCTCATGCTATTACGCGCTACGTTCCTCAAATAAAGCTTTCCTAATTGAACAGAAAGGGAGCCACTTCTTAGGTAATGTTACTACATTTGTCAACATGAAGACTAAACTAATTGTAAAATCAAACAGCTCAAAAGATTGTTCCTTCAAAACTAAAAAAATGTTCAATATCGCATAAGTATCACTAAATGAACGCGCGAGTTATTCAACAGCAATTCTATGACGCTACACACATACATGATGTGTCCGTTACACTGATGCCATCTCTTTGTCCTAGACTCTACAATACAACAAACATAGCAACTTGTGATACCATTATAGCTCAGTGGTTCTCAACTTTTAGGAAGACATTTTGAGAGGTGGTTCCATTGGAATACTTAAATGGCTCGCGGTTCAATGACAATTAACAAGTTAAGAAACATGATAGCTCCAGGACTCAGGCCTAGATATGGCATACATTTGTGGAATGATTTAAATAACTCTTCAGCATCGAAATTATTTCGGCGATGAGGATTATTTTAGCTTAGTACGAAAAATTAGCTAGCAGCCTTATGTACCTATATACAATGAGAGGACAGAAGTACGTGCACACATAAATCTTTATTTTCGATTGAATATCTAGTCGGCCAAAATTAGTAGAACTCGCATAGTATTTATATTTATAATGTTTTTAAATTGAAGAATGCAAGACCACGAATACCAAGGCACGGCTCCATTCCTAGGCTACCGCAATCAATCATCAGATATAATATTATTCCTTCCTGAGGAATTGCGTTTCTTTTGAACTGCAACATATGAAACAAAATTTCTCCTTTTACGAGGGCATGGTCTTAAATACACACAAAACGTATAGAGCAGTGCATAAGTATTCAGCCAAAGCAGTTTCGTTTGTTTGATATTTAATTACAAAATTTTTGTCAGGAATCGCTGTTCAGAGACAGTTTTCATGTAAAGAAATTAAGCGTTTCCAAGCTAGGGGTGGTGTATGAGCATTCTTCAATGCATATTTTCATCAATTCTTCAAGATTTATAGGATTCTCTGATCAATTTTTTTCTTCAGTGTTCACCAAATATGTTAGAGAGGATTGAGGTCCAGGGACTGGCATGGCCACGAAAGAACATGCATTTCGTTTTTCATGTCATTCGGATACTAACTCGCCCCTTATTTAGGGTCGTTATCGTGCTGGAACGTCCATTAGTATTTTTTTGGAATAAACGTTTACAAAGCTCTTTTTGAGACTCTTCTCTCCAATATTCGACAGTACATGGCCCAATCCATTTTCCCATCAATGATACGAAGTGTAACAGTGCCATGTGCTGTGGAAAAACCTCAAGACATTATACGGTAATCTCCGTGTTTTTCAGTTGGGAGGGTATCGTGCTTCTCATAGGATGTTCCTTGGGTGCTGCACACATGACAAGCAGAGTTACGACCAAATAATTCAGTTTAAGTTTCATCAGACCAAATAACAATCTTTTAACATGCATGTCCTTTTTCTAAGTGTTTCTTTAAAGCTTGGACGACTCGCAACCTGATTTTTGCGAAGCATGAGCGTCTTGCGACAAGTGAAAAATTTGATCTCAACGCAGCTAAGTTTTATATTAATGGTTCTTTCACTCACTACTGTCCCAGAGGCTTACAAATCAGTTTTAACTCTTTCCGAGTTACTGTATATCTTTTTCATCAAAAGTCGACGAGACCTAAGATTGATTTTTCTTGAAGCCCCTGACCTAGGTAGGTTAACAGATGAATCACATTCCTTAACCTCACGAATAATTAAACCAACGGTAGAGGGTGGCACATCAACGTATTTATAAATTAGTGATGTTGCAATCAATCGGCATCGGGAAGAATCGGTATCGGCAGACGGAAAATTACCGATTCTTACTGAACTCGAAATGTACATCATTAAGAAAAATGAATCTAATTTTTTATTATTACCCTATACGAAAGATATAGCTTATTATTGTCTGGTTGTAAGCATGTACATATACATTATTACGCTCATTTTTGCGATATTAATTATTATTGAGGGAAACAGTTCGTGTTCACTGACGGGCTCTCCAGCTATGCTATGTTAATCAAATGCTATACGAGCACATATGTGTATGCGAACTCGTGTAATTTCTAATTAAACGAAATTTTTGACAAATTAATTTTCAAGTAGGGGCTACGAACACATTCAATCGACTACTTGTGGAGCAAACGCATACGCGCCACTTGTGTCCGGCAGCACTACTTGGGCAGTTATGGCGATGCCATCAGTCTGCACGCGTCAGAGTTACAGTTAACTATGCAGTGAATGGTGTTGTCATTCTCTCTGAATGTAATCATTACCGATATTACACGATCTTACATTAAGATCTATATGCATTGAGATGTTGATTATTCTTTCCTTCTATAGCACTGAGCTATTTTCTAATTAAAATGGTACTAAACATATTTCAGTATCGCAATAATTTGAAAACGGAGCCAATCAAAGAGACTGCAACTTCATGTCAAAAGTCATAACATAAACCAAAGTTGAGACTGGTACAGCAAGTTTCTTCACTCTGTGTTAGACTTGGCTTCATTTTATTTTCATGGATGGCTTATGAATTTATGAATTTGTTAGTTTTTCATGCGGCCCGACCATACGCAAAATATTGAATACAAAAGTCTAATGAAGAAACTATTCGCTGAGTTTAGAAGGTACGAGCGAGTTAGTATGTATGTCATCTGGTGCACACAGTAGTGTCGGAATAATTTGAAATCATTTTCACAAGCTTATAACTTATACGTCCATGCAATAGAGAATTTGTATGTCTGCTTTGCTCGTAATCTCTCAAGTTAAATATCTGATAATTATTCAAGTTATCAATGCGTACTAGACAGAGCGTCTCGCCTATCATACAGCCTTTATGTTAAACTCGTTGGATAGAACTTTATTTCTCAGGGGTAGAAGCTTAATATGAAGAAGTTTTAAATATCACATAAATATCTATTTATTTAAATTTAAATACTATTGGCATGCCATGTATGGTAAGCCAATGAATATTCTAAATAATAAAAAATCGGCATTGGAATCGGCACATCACTAGTAGAAATTTTTCTGTACGATACTCCTTGAGGGTGGAGAGAATTCTTCTGTTTTTTTTTGCTTCTGTAGATATTTCGAGATTTCTTTGTCGTTCGACACGACGTTTGTTCTTTAGATGACCATGATACGACGGCTCATCAGTGGCCAACCATCCAACGCCATGCCAATCCAAGCTGATTTTTCTTCTCGAAACATACATGTTCTCCACGTAATTCAAATAGGGCGTGGCCGGAAAAATCCTACAATTATCGTGTGAAAGGTGTTTCACAGAAATGGATAAATACTTTTCTCACATGTCATACGTATATGAATTTAGCTTATGAGAAGTGTTTTACTTGTGAATTATCATACTTTATTTTAAATTTCATTTCGGTAACTAAAATTTGTGTTCTGTTGAAGTTTTAAGCAAGTTAACTCGCTAGACGTTCAATTAAAAATGGATTTTACAGTGAGCAATTACTTGTGTCCCCCCACACACTGTTCGAAAACAGGTGGTACATAGTTGTGTACGAAAAACTAGCATCTTCATAAAAGTGGATTTTGAAATATACAGAAGATAAAAGGCTAACAATAGGATTTTATGCAATTTGCGGTTTCACAGAGGACAGGGGGACCCAGAGAGAGCACCACTGGACTCAGTACTCACAAGTGCTCAGGCTGTCACAGCCATGGTCGAAGAGCTCGCCGAGCGGTGATTGGCTGTTGGTGCGGCGGGCCTGCTTGCCGTCAATAGCGTCCAGTGACTGGTAGACAAAGAGGCCCAGGCAGCAAAGGAAACACGCCCACCGCGGCACCTAAGAAAAAACGTACCTCCACTAAAACGACCAAATTTGAGCAATCACTACAATGAAGGTGAAAAATTATTTCTACTAGCGAGTGACCTAAAAATACTCCTCAGTCAACACGACCAAATTTGAGCACTCACTCGTTGTAAGCCAAAAACGGTCAATATCTACTGGTGAGTAATGTAAGGGATTGTTTAAATGTCAGCGAAATTGAGAGGTAAAGGCAATATTTGGACTGAAAATACGGCTGTAAATGAGAACGTTTGAACCTAAAATTACGAAAACAAAGTAAATCTGACTTCTCCGAATTGGTTGAAGGAATGTATGGGAAACCTGACAGTGAATAAAAATGTACTAGTGATGAAAGATATTCATGCTAGAGTAAGAAATAAAATAGTCGAAGGGATGAAAATGTGTGGGCTTCCGGGAACTATAGCAGGGACGAAAAATTGTGGAATACTGTATAATGTTTCGATTAATAAATTTTGAGAAGAATTCACTCAAAAACAAGCCATGCAAACTAAGAAGAATGGGCATGGAGAGAAGCTATCAGAAGGATACAACATACATATGAGATTAGCTGTTAATTTAGAGCTGCAAGAAGCTTGGATGGACAGATAAAGAGCAGTACTGGGAAAAGTGCGGACTAGACTGTGCTGATATAAAGTTTAGACACTAAATTTTTGACATAGCTCTCACTAAGGCTAGGCGTTGAACCTGAAATTTTCCTTGCAAGATATAGGAGTCACGACAGGGGAACTACACCTTGGCATAGCAAGAGGCCAATTTTCAACAACCAAGTAAGTAGAGGAGAGCTAGTTTTAATTCCTGATCAGACGGAACAAGAAGCTTGACTGTGATTAGCACTTAATCAATTGTATGCATTCAATAGCTTCTACAATAAACAAGTAATAAAGTTAAAAATTTCGGGCCAAATGCAGTGCCTACAGGATGCCGGGGCTATTTGAGGATATAGTTAGTATGTTAAAAAACAATGATGAAAGTCACTTTTCTTCAGTCGAATATTGAACAAAAATATTTTAGCAACCAATGTATACATTTAAATCAAATTTGTATGATTATCTTAGATGGTTCTTTGTCGGAAAATTATTCTCTTAAGCTATCTATTGCTTCAATGACTCTCCTATGCGGATCCAAAAACGTTGACAAGCTGAAATTAAATGATCCTTCATTTCGGACATTATCACGATAATGGCGGCCTTCAGTGAAACTATGGTACTATGAGGACGTCGATTAGTCTCCCGTTTAACAATTCTCCACACGTAATAGTCCATAAGATTTAAATGAGGTCAAAAATTGGGCATTACATGTTCGTAAAAATTTTCTGATACATCATCTTGGGTTACTTTGGCTTTGTGAGAAGGTGCTGAATCTTGCTGAAAGACTTCGGGCTTTCCATTGGATACTTCATCCAGGGCTCAACACCCTTTTTTAAACATCAATGCATCCAGCAGCATTAAGGTCCCTTAGTTTTGGGTGATCGCCGCATAGTCTGCTCGTTAGGAGCACACACTACTTGTGTAAAGTGCTCGATTGTGCCGGGCCTGATATATTGTTCACAATCGTCCACTTCAGGGGCAAGGGCTATATTTCGCTTATCTAGAGCTGCTACGCCGAGTAAGCGAGGCGCTGACGCTGGTCATCGTTCCATCTCCTTGTCGCATTTTTGATTCCTGAAGCTCCGAAGGACATATCTGCATTTGTTTGAATTTATTCTTAAATGGAACTAGTTGTTTTAATTAATCCCTCAGAGCATATAGAAACACGCGCCATAGGCCACTCGACAACGCTACCAGTGAAGTATCATCAGAACGAGCTATTATCAACTCATGAAGTTTAAATCGTATTCAAAGGATACACGTGTACAAACGCAAAGAAAACAGCTGATGAATTACAGTCCAACCTCGGTTCACATATTCAATTGGTTTTCTGGCCTCACTCCATAAGCTAAATGGTTTTTGAGCAAAATAAGATTTTCCATTTAAATATGCTCAAATTCCATAAATACAATCCATTCAACAACCCCAGAAATGATTTTTCTTCAAACTTTTACAAGTTTATGTGTTGCAAAATGCAGAAAAGAAAGACAACATAGTCGAGCACCTAATGACTAAACTATTTAAAGTAATCATAGATTAAGACTTATCATACTGCCGAGCCAGATCTGAAATACAAGCACTGCTCTCATGTGCTTTTCTATTATTTCTTTTATCAATTTTACTGTGATGAGTGAAGGCTGCTTAAGGGGACCGCCTCATTTTTTTTTACCACAATAAATTTGTCGGTTCTTGAGCTTACATCATTTAAGAATGTGTACTGAATCATGTGACAAAATTGCGTGCAACTCGGACGGTTGGAAGGCGAGTTACGGGGGCGGAAAAGGGGGAGAGGGGTGGGGGATTTCTAAACGCTCTAGAAGTGGGCAATTTCGGCACTAAGCTATGTTTTTTGTTATATCATTGTTTAATATGCATTTATAAGTGTATTAGAATGTATAACAGAAGTATATTAGGAGGCGTAGGAATTTTTTATACTTATATATGAATATATAATTTTTTTCTCTCATATTTTCTCATTTTTCACTAACTAATAAGCATTTACACCACAATATCCTGGATTTTCCTGTTTGATATAATTTTTGTAATTCCACGCATTGCAATTTATCTATACGACCAACTGAACAGCATCGACCTGGAAAGCTTATTTGACGATTTGTCGGCTTTGAAAAGTGAGCGGTTTCTCCGCGCAACCACTTCCCAAGCCCAAAAAATTTTGGCGCTAACATTCAGGAATACCGCGGGGACCACAAAAGTGGTATAAGCACCATTTTAAAGCCAGATAGGTGGTTCTGCACTATTTTTTCATTCATTTATATTGAATAACATCACTAGGAAGTATACATGTATCTATGGCTCTCTTGAAAAATTCTGTTTTTTCTCAGTTGAAAGCCGAAAGAATGTTTTAAAAGTACGTAAACGATATAGAGTTAATTCGCTAGGGAATTTCAATGCACATAGACATGTTAAGAATATTTAGTTTATTGCGTTTGAAAAAATATATAGGCCTCGGAGTGAAAAACTTAGTAAAATTTCAATTTTTTGAAAAAAAAAAGAATAAAAATGAAAAATTAATTTATTCAAAAAATGAACATATCGTTTATTGTACATATTGAGACGCATAAAATGAGACCTGTCGCGCCTTCTTGTGTAGATAGTTTATTTTTTTTTACCATTTAAAAATGTTCGAAAATATCGTTTACTTTCGATTTCTCGTTTTCTTTCAAAAATCAAAAATTTATGCTTAGCAAAATATGTTCGTTTTATCGAGTTACATACGTGTGCCAAATTTGAAGCAAATCCGTTCCATAAGGGAAGCCCAAGGTCAAAATGGGACGGTGCCCTTAACATCACTATCACTTTCACTTTTCACTTTCTTAGGAGGAATAATGTGGGTCAATTCAACACCAAAATCAAAGAAATAAAACAAAACCATAACATTGTTCGTGGAGCGGTATCATGAGAATAACTCGGCTTTGTGCGACGCCGTCTCGGGCCAAAGTTAGCAACTCTGCTTGTGGACCAATTTCTCAATAACAGACAAAGCCAGAATTTGTTCAAAACCTGGTTTGTCAACCAATTTGTTCGTCCAGGTGTGGTCGCGAACCCAGTTATCCCTGTGTACATAAAGTCCAACAATCTTCATTCAATGTAAGGTCCCATAATTCATAAATCTGAACAATAAAATACTTCTTGTTTATAGGTTTGACAATTTTTCAAAACATATGTTGAAAGATCATTAAATAATTTTCATTTGGAATCAAAAATGTCAGATTTTTCAAGTCAAATATTTAAATTAATTTAATTGAATTAATCAGTCTGATTCAAAGTTCTTTTAATTATTAATCTAAAAAAATATGTATTTAAATTAAATAATCTAAGTTAATTAAAATGAAGCCACTCACCTCCTGATCTGCATATGGGCTGAAGTACACTAGAAGGAGTGAAGTGAGCACATTGACCAGCAGGCCAATCACAGTGATGAGGTTGGGCGCAATGTTCAAGGGAAATTGTTGCACCAGCCAGCACCACCAGACCTGCCAAAATATAACGAAATGTAAAAGTATGCAAGGCAAGTGTCCAGTTCTGAATCACTACACACAATGTTACTGCCACTGTTGCTCAATAGGGGCTTTAAAAGAAGCAATACATGCTTATAAAAGTTAAATATTCGTAGATCAGTGAAAAAATTGAACATGGGGACAAAGCTATAGCAGCTCCCTCAACAAGAAAAAGGAAATCTTGATTCCCTGAACAAAATGAGATTGGTTGAGTCACAAAACTTGATTTAAAATATGTGCTGCCAACTCAAAGAGGGGCCCTCACTAAGACACCAATAAAAAAAGCAGCATTAATTCGTGTCATGTGATACAACTTTTTTAGGAGTAAAATAACTGATAGATCAAATGATAAATATAAACCAATTAGGATAAAGTTGCTGTGGTTTTTAATCTAAGTCCCCAATGGGAAGACAATAGCAAATGAACATATTATCAGGGATTTCATAGAGCATAAATATTTCTTACTCCAAAATGTTAACACCACTGAATTTAAGCAGATTTTACCATAACACATACAAATTTGAACTGCATGGCATGATGGAACTAAAAACTTTGACAGAATTACTTCAGCAAATAAGGCAGTAGAAGACAAACTGGAAAAATTTGTAGTAATCAATCAGATAGAGTCAGAGTGACTAAAGTGTTTCAATTTGGGTTTCCAGTAGTCATTGAGTGACCTTGACCTATTGACACAATCTCAATATTGGAGAAAGGTGTACTATTCTATCAACAAATGACCATACAAACAGTATGTGCACAACAGTACAACTGCTCAAGATATTAATTCATTAGCAAAATTGAATTAAATGAGGAATTACAAATTTAATGAAAAACCTGCATTTCATTCAAATCGCTATTTTACAGGGTGAAGTACCTATACACAGCCTAAGGAATGTAGAATCTACATTTACTTTCATCAAGTTTTTATGCTATTTTTCGCTTTGTGATGAGCTATGATGCAATGTTGACAAACGGATACACTAGTATTTTAGCATCACTTAAAAGCTACCTCAGAGTAACTCCATGCCCCACCAATGTTGTTACTCACAAAATACAATAGCCACTAGGAAGAATTAGACACCACATAAAGTCAAAGAATAAAGCTCACCTGCATCAAGGGGTCCATGAGACTGCAGTTTGTGCATGAATACGTGTGCTGCTTCAGCTTAGCTAGCTGTTGGGTACTAAGCTCTTTGTTGCCCATTTTGTTTAGATTTCAGATATGGATGCACCTGGAAACAAAATTATTCCAAAATGGAAAATAAACTACATAAATATTTAATTTTCATGAGTACAGTTTGTTATCAGTCAGTTCTTGACACTCCAGCTATACCAGAGAGTTCAGTTCTACTATGAAACTTTTTATACAGGCCAGCTTGATCCTACATAAGGTTCATGTGCAAGTTTGGGTACTAATTCTCTCAATTATTTCCTGACTAATAGCTTCTTGCTCTACTAATCTTTTTTCTATGAGTTATGTTTTAAAATTAGGCACAGCAGATCTATCAAAATCTACTTTCACAACAGCTAAGTTCACAATGACAGGAGAAAATTACCTCAAGCAAGGAATTCCTGACTTTTTCACCAGAACATTCCTTAAAGTATGATAGAATAATGGCTACCTATGATGCATTAAACTTTACATACAAAGAACAATTTCATTCTTCTTTCTTAGATACCTTCTTCATTGAATCAGACCAGAAACAATTTAACCTTTGTATCTTGATATAGCTAAGGAAGGTATATCAATTTCCATTTCAAAAATATACTAACCTCTACCCATAAAAAGCTCCCAATTTGAGAAGAGAGTTTTCAGAAAATGTTGAATAAATTTATTTTCAAAATGTTTCAACTGACCAATGACTAAAATGTAAAACCTAAAATATTAAATTTATCCTTCTATAAAACACTGGCCATTTCTCAACTTTCATGATTTCTATTATTTGAACTAGAAGATGTTGAGAACCAGACATCAGCTTATGGCATTAAATTTCTTGCTTAATAGATCTTCTTAAACCTTCAGCCTAATTGTTTGCTTGTGTCTCCCAAAAAAAATCAAGCTTTTCTTTAAAGCTCCATTAATGAGGAGTTGTGGATGCTGGACCAGAGAGTACGACCATGCATGGCCTTGTTTAGCTGTAAGCTAAGGCACTCCAGCATGAGGACTGCACACCTCCAGCATGAGGACTGCACTTGCAATGGCAAGGGGCCTTGTGTTTTCAATGAAGTATGCAGCATTTCGGGGGGGGATATGGAACTTCAGATCACATTCCTATCCAAATTGAGAAATAAAACTAGTGCAAATTTTCATACTATATTCCTCTATTTGTTTAACCATGTGCCTCTTGGATTTTTACAATTTTGGTAATTTGTATTGGCTTAGCATTTTTATTGGTCATAGATCATTAACTTTCATTTTGTAACTTCCTGACTATGAGCTCATTAACTTTGCTTTGTACTTACTACTTGACCATAAATCTCATAACTTCAGTTTAGGCATTGCTGCTTCAATGTAATCCCAGTAACTTGGGTGTACAAATTACTAACAGAAAGTCTAATAACTTTGTGACAGTAATGACTACCTACCTAAACATAATTTTACAATTTAACTGGGGCTGCACCATAACTATTCTCAAATTATGATTGTTGCTGTACCATTATCAGACCAGATTTTGGTTGGGACTACACACTATATGGCAATCTCATTTTGGACATTTTGGCTAGAATTTACTCAATCTATTAAAATAGTACAACTAGTGTATCAAATTTTCAATTTAGTCACCCGCTTTGGCATGTAACTATGAATTCTTTTGAATTGGTAAGCATCCCAGCCATTTGGAGAATCAGAGCTTCCTTCACATATTGGACAGCTGCTTGGCACATCAATGAAATTATCCGGGCTGCTCCTATTTTTTTACTGGGTTGGAATCAACATAGTCTTGTATTTTGCATAAAACTTCATAAGACATCATTGAACCTTTTCATTTACTCATAACGAGTTACTTGAAACTTTCTCAATATGAAGGAAACTTTCAGTCCTTTTCCTTACCTCATAATTTAATTACTAATATATGGTGGGAAGAAGAACTGTTCTTTAATATTGCATACTCTTCTTTAAACAAAATTAGTTTCTACTTCAAATTATTTATGACTTAGTTCATAAGGGAAAATGAATTTCCTGATGAACTTTTGTTCTACTAGTTCTTGGTAAGTGGAGGGGATGATTGTGTATCTAGGTTTCACTGCACTTCTCTCAATGGTCTACACTTGGAACCAAGTACCTAAGAATAAATTGGTACCAAAGTATAACTCAAGCTACTCGTCATATAAAACTGGCCTAATGTTCAAACTGTGCAACACTGCATATAGTAACCTTGTACAAGCTCACTGAACATAATTCTCTCACAATAAAAATACCATCTCATGAGAATGTTTGCTCACAGAACCCATATATTACAAACTGTCTCAATTCAAATATTTGGCCTTCATATCCAAAATGCAACTAACAAAATATAATTCATACATCACACCATAAATTGCATTTTTTATGCAATATGTAATGTTCCAGGCATCAGTAGGACAACAATACTTATCATTGCAATAATTATATTTGAGGACAACAAATAAGTCTACATCTGAATTTTACCATTTTACCAAACATAATCATCTCTGAATTGGTGGTAACTGAAAATAAAACTTCATATCTAAATGCATTATTCGGCAACATTTTATCAGACAGAAAAACTAGCACTCAAGTTTTATAGCCTGTAATGTCAGTGGGTGGCAGATTTGAGCCACTTTTCTGGGGGATAATTTGTTTATTGGACTTTATGATACCCTTCCTGTTAGGTCATTCAAACTTGCCAACATGCTTCATTGTTCTTCTCATTGAGTCTCAGCTATATGAATTCCAATCAAGCTCAGTGAAACTTACACTGCTTTATTTTACTTACAAATCTAAGGTGAACATAAGAAAATATTTGACATTCCAAAGCATCTTACTCCCATAAACCACGATCAAAAGAGTAAGGAGAAAACAATTTAATATGGGCTAAACAAAATTTGTATCAATGCATTGCTCTGAATAGAAACAGCAAGTTAAAAAGGAAGAGGAAGAGAGATAAAAGAGTCAGAGAAAAATGCATAACAAATGGAAAGAAGCATTAAAGTGGGCACAAAAAATATAAGTCCCCGAGGCCTATGTAGAGGTGAGGTATCCTAACAGTGTCCTCCTAGAGATGCCAATTCTCAAAGCATAGGATAGCTAAACCCAACTCTATTGCCTAAGGTCTATGCAATGCACCCAAGGGTGAAAACATTTGACAAAGACTTGGAACATTAAGGGTGAAAACCAGAATTGGGAAAAAATGCATCCATAAATTTTGTGATTAAGATGGTACTTCTTTTTGTTCTTTGAGTTATTAAATTCATAGGCTTACAAGTTACTGTTGATGCATAAGTGAAACAGTAATATCGTAAATCCTTTGATGCCTTTAACCAACTACTATGAACCAAAATTACTGTAATTTTTCTTTGATGTCTTTATTCAACTGAAGTGTATGAAGCATGGGTAGCATCTCACAAGATAGATAAAATAGACAAAGATGAAGATATCATCAGTAATGAATATTAGTAATGTAACCTAATTAAAGTGAAGTTATAATTAATATTGCCTAATGAATTCTATTCATTTTAATGAATTTATATTCTCTCATTATTGAAACTATTTTTCTCAATAATTACCAAAGTATTACAAAAAGGAATTAGGGAAACTACAATTCACAACAGCAAGTAATCTATACCAAAGTATCAACAGCAACTTATAAGCCAAAAAATTTAATAACTATGAATAAAAAGAAGTACAACCATAGATATTATAGTTGCTAAAACCCAAATGTTTCTGATTTTAAAAAATCCATCTCCAGTTACTGAAAAAAATAGATTCAAGACTAAAAAAAATAAGACCCATATGTTGATGTGCAGTGTGGTATTTTTTATAAATATAAGTGTGATTGCTGCAAGCAATTTCATATTGGAAACACTGCTTGTATAATGCGCTCAGTGTTAAGAGAATCAGAACTAAACTCCTTTCAATCAGAACTAAACTTTGCAAAACCATCCATCTCATCTATTGAAGAAAATCATGATGTCACATATTCTGCCCTATTAAATTGATCCGTTTTTTTACAGAAAACTTGAATTCCTTTTAGTTATTGTAGGACTAGGGGTACTTGGATGCAAAAATTGTCACCACCTCCAGTAACATCACTGCTCAAAGAGTGAGAGCTGGGACACCAAAAGCAAGTATGCAGCAAAATAATGTAACCTAATGTGCTCATTGTTACTAGATGATTAAAAGAATGTCTTATGCATGATAGTCCTTGGAAATGTTAATGGCTTGATCTTGATACCTTTATAGACTACCAAAAATTTTCAAATGTCCATCTCTTATTTAATTGCCTCAGTTCAATTTTCTGTTAGGTATATTCAAGAAATCTAATCTAAAAACTTGCTATTCTGTGTGGAAAAGCATTACTTATCACAATATTACTATAATTGTGCAATTAGGATAATTCATTATTCTGAGCTTGAAGTTGATGCAATTTTGCATAGCTGGTTGAAGCTTGTTCTATGTATTTCACTATCTATGAACCAATAGTAGTCCTTTTTTTTTCTATAATTGCCAGTGTGCTTCAAGACATTTCCCCCACTAACTAATTACAGGAGCATTTGTAAAAGAAATAAAGTAAAGGAGAATTCTTTGTTCACAAAAATTAGTTGTGTGAAAACCAATTCTTATCCTTAGTCATGACAACATAAAAGGAACCTAAAAATTCAGGTTATACGCCAGTCAAAGAACATTTATTTATTATAACATGTTTTACTCTTGGGTTTTTAATGCCTTACAACTACTGGCATGGTGAGAGATTGAGGAATGTGTGGTTTAAACTTCCTTTTCCAAGGGAAGTACTACCTGGTTACTTGAAAATACCTTGATTACTACCACTACGCCATGGAGCCCACAACAAAGAGTTGCAGTTGTTAGGAAAATAGAGAAAGCATGTGCATTCAAGTATTACATGAATAAAAGTTTCCACCTAGCCATCATACAATGTAATCAACTCCCAATAGGAAAAATAGCAATTAGTCTTAGGGTACATTTAGTCCATAACTCAGTTGCAAGCAATAGAAGTAAATTGCGTTAAGGAAGGAAATTATTCATCTAAAGAAAAAATACCCATCCAGATTTTCATTTTGGAGTCCCATACATGTTAATAAGATAAAATCTGCCTCATGGTTAGAAGTGGATGGCTTGTACTGGAAGCAATACCAATAATTTTGCTCTTGGTTGACAGTGGGGTCATGCATTGTGCTTGGATCATTTGATCTTCATGTTGTGTATGGTGGTAAATAATGGAAATGGGAAGGGAATTTGAGGTTATTGTGGGTAGGTGATACAATTTTACCACCCAGCACTATAACACTGCTTTGCTAAAGACCAATGATTTAAAAGTACTAATTCTACATTTTAAATATGTTTTTTGCAATAGTTGACCTCATTATTTTAGAATCTCTGTTAATTTTCATATCCTGTCATGAGATTGTTAGTTGATTATGGTCCTGCATTGAAACTAGTCAATGTGCAACAAATTCATATTTATAAGGGTGAAGATTAGAGGGATCCTGGTATTCATAAATATTGTAATGCATGTTGCCAAGTACTTTTGTTTTTGCTTTTTTTGTATAGCTTCATTCAAAAGCTGCTCTTTCTTCAGATCCAAAATGTTTGTATTTTAATTATTCTAATGTTTGTGACCAAATTGGTACCTTGTTTTCATCCCTAAAGTTAGATTTCCAATAAATTGTCAAATTGTCATATCTCACATAATTAATGGCTTTTATATAAAAATATTGATGATCTTTTAGAAGAAGGAATATATTAGGTCTACACTATGGGTTATAAATCACTTTGAAAAAGGTATACCAATACTATCAAGTAAATAGTAAGGAGTCTAATATTTAGGAATTCATTGAAGTCCAAGTCAGAATTTTTTAAATCCTAAGAGCTGGACATTATAACTGCCAAATTTGCAGCCCTCGTACATTGTGGGTAAGATGATACGATGTCAATGTAGCATCTGAGTATCAACTAAATAAACAAAAGTTCACTCGACTTCATGTCTTGCTGAATTGGTAAGGTGAATTATAAAATTTTATTATACTTTGTAGAGAGAAATGTCAAAGCCTTTCATG
Source organism: Orchestia grillus (assembly GCA_014899125.1). NCBI lineage: Eukaryota > Metazoa > Arthropoda > Malacostraca > Amphipoda > Talitridae > Orchestia > Orchestia grillus. Next base: position 15,090 of record VOMN01082046.1, on the reverse strand, counting down.
CAAGCTGTGATGTTTGTGTGGTATTTATTTTTGACTAAATTTAGTCATTTTGAGTGACTAAATATTCATTTACATGCTCATGCCTAAGAGAGCACCACAAGGCAGAACTCAAATACTTTCCTCATAAAGAGCATCCTTTTACCACATTTTCATTTTTACCCAATTAAGGTAGTTACAACACTACTAAATTGTCTAACAAGGAAAAAATACAACTGATGTTGCTTCTACCAAGTTCAGTATGGCCCTCTGGCTACAGTGTAATACAGCTACAACAAAATTTAATAATTCATTGTTGAGCAATAAATCTCAAAGTTATCAGATGAAGTTGTTCAACAAGCAACAACACTTAAATTCTCAGCAGGAATAGAGCATTTAAAATGCTGTTAACAGCATTAGGATTTCTAATTCCTAACATAGAAATTCTGGCAACACAAACAATTTCCTTGGTTTTTTTTTTGCACTTCCAAATAGTAATGAATGAAAGTTAATCAAGGTTGTGTTACGTCAAGTTGAGTTAGGTCATTCTAGGTTGAATTAGGAAAAGTTCTTTAACATAAAAATATAAGAGCAAAATAATGCCAGGATCTCAGTAGATAAAGTCTACTATAAAACCATTATCTTAAAATATATATTTGTACCAGGTTTCATGTTTATATTCATGATTTATGGGTAACAATACCCAAGAATGGTTACATCTAATATATGTTTGCGATTGAGGTCCTATTGTAAAAATTAATCCCAAATGCCCACTTTACGATATGTTTAAGTTTTGCATATGGGGAAAGAATGAGCTATTAAAATCTCAGCTAACTAGTGTGTGGAAAAAATGTATAACTTGAGGACATGCATCACACTGTACTCACACAGCACTAAGCATCTAACAAACAAGGAAGAAGAGGAGATCTTAAGAATTTGACTGTTGTCACAGTTCCAGTTCATTTAAGACTCTTTCCTAATTTCAAGTGCAAGTGAAAGAAGATATGGTTTGTTTGATACCTCCATCTAGTCTAGGAATATTGTTTATCAGCTTGTGGTACTGTAAACCAGAAGTAATTAAAAATTTTCAGGTCCAAGTCTTGACCAAATTGAATTAAAATTTTACTTAAAATGACAATCATGATTGGTCTTCAATAACTTTCGTTAACCTACTAACTGATAGGACGTTTCAAGATGCAATAGTAATCGGGCACTCTTCACAATAACTTGGCTATCTACATTTTAATAAAATTTCCCCCCTAAAGAGAGGTTAATTAGTACGAAAACCCCACCACATATTTAAGAACTAGAGGAAACAAATATAAAATTGAATATATTTGGTACATTTTTGAATCCGTCGCAGAGCTTTGGGAAAAAATTTGAAGTGCGGATACGATACGAGTACGACTATCAACGTCGTGAACAACTCACTCCACAAGTAGGGAGTTTTTCCAACTTATGACACCAATTCCCTCCGGATGGGAATAAACGAAGTTCGTGATCTGCGCGATTTTTAGCATGGAATATACTCAGAGCTTGGAATATATATCACATATGATATAGTTTCAAAGAAAATAGAAAATATCAGTGTACTTCACTGGTGAAATTGATCAGAGTTGAATAATAATGGTAAGAAACTTAAGGAACATAGACTTAATTCAATGCAAAATTGATCATTTGAAACAGAACTACGTATTAACAGAAAAATTAGGCGAAGTAATTTTTAAATATTTCAAAATAAAGCCTAACGATAGACACAACGAAAATTGTTTATTCGAAATCAGGGCAAAAAAAACATTACATACAATTTTTGCCATTGGATAATAAGTACTCATGCTATTTATACCATATAATAATCTATCATATATAGAAGTGCATCTATTCTAAATAATTGTTATTTTGGTATGTAACCAACTTTTTATGCACTGAAGAAATTTGATAAGAGAAAATTCACACGAAGATATTTCTAATCAGCGAGACTACGTCAGAGGTAGTAGTCCGTACCAATTATTTACACATTTATCATTTCGTATGCAACTTGCAATAATTTTTGACTGTATGGGGAAGTTAGTATTACATACCAATATATTAGAAAATTAGGTTTGATATCGCTGTTACGTATATTTATTCGCATTCCATGTTTTAGCCTTCATATTAATACGAGAACGTTCATCGACGAAACGTTAGGCATTTATCAAGCAATATGAAATATCGCGTTAAGGTAGCTCAAAATCAGTATATTTTATATTAAAAAATATATTTTTTTTCAATATATCGCATACATGAAAAGTTCATAGATATAGAGTCAAATCAAACAATGTTCCAGTGTTTAACAGTGTAACTAGATCTTGAAAGGATCGTGTACGAAAATCTGAAAAAAATATAGTAAAATGTGAAAAGTGTTTCTCTTTCTTAAGAACATGGATAAAAATTTCATTGCAATGACACGATTAGTAAATGACTATGATTGATTAAGTGACAATTAGCATGATAGATTGAAATTTAACATTTATTAAAGATGTATGATAAGTTATAAAAATCAACGAACCAGTTCGCCAAGCGTTGAGAGGTCCCTTCATACCTCTCACATACATATATAAGTGCACCCACTGACTTACAGAAGTAAGGAATAAAAAACACGAATTAAATTTACACACATACACTATTGTACTGATGTCACGGGAAAATCAAATTACAAGTACAAGGGAGAACATGAAACACCGCGCATCTCGTCAACATTCGAATACGTTAAAAATATACATTTTCAAAACGAGTTTAACAGGGAATGAAATGGACATTAAAAATTACAATAATCAAAATTGACATTCAGTAATCGCAAATTAAGGTACTCCTAAGTACACAGAACGCAACATTTACTGAATAGGTTAATTTACGATACCTCGTTGACACCCAATTTCGGCTAATAAGTACCTCGCTTTCAACTTGATATCATATAAAATTTTCAACTGATAATCACACCACGTTGTTTCAAATGCCGAGGAAGCGCAACTATATTCATAAGTCATCGTCCAACCTAAACCTCGGCATCTGCAACATTTCGGGGATTAATTCTGAGCTGGCACTGCGGTTTCCTGGAATCACTTCTCCAAGTGCACTCGTTGCGCTGAAAATGTCCAATTCCAGCTGACGCAATGCTGTTACAGCCATCCTTCTGAACCGCAAGTCTGGCGGCTTTGATGATGCTTCTAGCGTAGCTGCTGCGTTGTTGTATAACGTCATTCTGACGGCCAATTCGGCTTGCAGTTCTGCCGCAAACGAGAGTTCTTGTGATCCTCTCTCACGGAGAAGTGCAATAGACTTGGCCTCCCCGAGGTGTTCCTTCGTTGATTCCGACGATACTCCATGCTTCTCTAGTATTAACCTTTTTTAGGTCTTGATATGTTACTGATCCTCTCGAATTGCTGTGATGATTCGGAAGAGTTGCTCCAAATTCGTCCTAAGTTCGGGCCAGACGCCCACAAGGGCACGGCACGATCCGAGGCCCTTCTCCCTGTAGCGCCAAAACCCGAACTCCCTGATCTTCAATCGCAAAGTTTTTCTCTTTGAAATGGCTACGCCAATGTATGGGTTGATCGCTCTCCCATTCGGGAATTAGGTCTACTTGTCTTAAAATCTGCTATAAGTCACGCCTCCAGCTGAACCCTCTAAACTAATCGTGATTTCCTTTAAACCCTTGTGTCACGCTCAAGTGACCAAAGCCCCGTTTACCGCCCTCTGATGAATGTGTGGTCCTGTATGAGCCTGTTATAAATTTCGCGGTCGACCCATCGATAACCCGCGAGGATTTTTTTTTAAAGTAATCCCTTTCGAGTAGCCACAGACCGCGAGTGAGAGCTCTCTACCCGTGTGAAAGGTTAGTAAAGTTGCCCGTGAAGTATTTAAATTGTTTTCCGGAAAATATTTAAGTTGTTTCGCGCGATTCCAATTTTCTTAAACAACGTTCATTACCTAAAAAATCTATCCTAATTTCACCAGAATAGTGGGCTCTGTAAAAATACTAGTGATGTAAGGCAAGGGGCTTGCAAGGTTTATATATACGACTTACTTAATAAACTTCAAAACTGATAATATAATTCATCGGACAGCCTTTTTGATTTCGAGACACCTTCCCTTCATAAAAATTTGTTTGTTTTGCATAGTGTCTAGATTATGTGCGCTCTGCTAAATAACTACTTCGAATCAGAAAAAATACACAATTCAATAGCTTTTCCTACTCTTGGTTTTCAGTAACTGTATTTAAAAAAATTTACGGCAACCTGAATGACCTCTAGCCCCTATGATAGCTACCCAAGGCGCTCCAAATCGTTCTTGCAGTAGCGATCAAGTGGTTTGAGTTTCTGCTGGAAACGCTGCAAAAACTAGCGTACGATAATTTATACATCTTCTTACAGAAATGGCCCTTCTCTTGCGGCTGCTTACTTTTATACAATGTGGCTTATGTTGAAAATTAAAAGAATCGGTATGGTTTCAGTACCACGGTTTCAGTATGATCGATATAAGGAAAGAAATGGAATTACTTGTCATGACACGAAAGTAAAACATATTTTTCATGGTATATTGAATAAGAGAATGTATTCAGTGAAAATTATTATTGAACTGAGTTGGGGTTTTAAATCTACCTGACAATTGATAGCATTAATAAATCTGTTAAAGTGATATAAACAGGTTTAAAGTCTTTAAAGTGTGCTTCATGGCGTACTGGTTGGCGTGATGGCCTCGCAGCCGGGACGTTCAGGGTTCGATCTCCGCTCAGGCAAGGTATTTCACGTAACCAGGGAGTACTTCCCTTAAGAAAGGAAGTTTAAACCACATATTCCTCACATCCCTCACCACGCCAGTAGTTGTAAGGCACTGAAAACCCAACGGTAAAACGTGCTGGAATAAATAAAGTTTTTTTTGTTTAACCGCAATATAGTTTCATTTAGCATTTAATCAAGCTGCGCATTAATTAAACAAATTAATTTTTTCAATGTTTGTTTTAAAGTATGTAACATTATAGAGAGGCAGCATAAGAGTGACCTGCTCCTCCATACCGCTGCAGTTGAAGTGCAGTTTTGTTCCTAACGTCCCGCAGCTGCCGAATGGCATATAATAATTGTCTTGCGTCAGCAACGCCTCAAAATACACCAAAACTCTTCTATGCTAACATTTCTTACTTGAGGGGACATGCCGGTAGGAGAATCAACAGTTTTCCTGTGGAACGGATCGCTTTCAAATTCGACACACCAAGGTAACAGGATCAAACAAACACATTTTGCTCCCGTTATTTTTTCAATTAAAATGGAAATATTATAAAAATATATGCTTATGTACAATTTTCAAAAAGTATCTGATCATGCACTTTTGCCGTAGAACGATTGGGTTCGTCTTACTTTATATGTTTCAATACAGGGAACGCAAATTCTAGAGATTTTTGAAGAAACGAAGAAATCTGTTTTCCATTGGGAGAAATTTTCGGGATTTTTTACACTTTTGGTAGGTTTTTGTGTGTATTTTTCAACTTTTCAAACTAAATATAAATCGTTCCAATATTGGTTTGCATGGAAATCTTTCGTTGAATCAGGTACGTTTCATTACTGAAGGCCAAAAATTCGAAGAGATGATATGCATCACGTTTGTCAGGCGAACTAAATAAATGAAAAATTGTAAATTTTAAAGGGCTTGATGTTAATTACCCGCAAAAGATGCATTTCGTACATTACAAAATTTATTTAGGATGATACTCAAGAAGTGGCGTGACTGCTGCTCTACACATGAGTTAGGGGAGGTAGGGGGCGAGCAGTCTGGAGCGGGATTGTGGACTGAGCTGCTGTGAGGCGAGCGTAAGCTCCTTCCTAATTCATGTGCTCATATGTAGTGTAGCAGTCTTAGCACTTGGTTAGAACCCTTTCAAAACATATTAATTCAACATTTGCATGAAAATAATACGTAACTTCATAAAATTACATATTTTTACTTTTCTTTGCCATTGCGCAGTTAGATGTGCAGGTACAGATTTCAAATTTTGCTATGTTATGAAGTAAGTAACAAAGAATGTTTAGCAATAAAAAATGAGTTTTTAAAAATGCAAACGAAATTCCACGGAATGGCCCTCATAAGAGATTGCCGGTTTATGGGAAAAACTTATTTTTAGGGAGGAGGAACTAGTGGAACACATTTTAGAGGAGATTATTCCCTTTCTGACATAGCAGATAAATGCTTCAGGTCGTCGAACGAAGTTCAAGAAAATGCAACAGTTTTTACACAACTGATGTTGTGCAGGATGAGTAAATTGTACCGGGAGTTGTCATTCGATCACTAAATGTCTTCCTTCATGAAAATGAAACTTCCAGAAACACTTCACAACCACATTCACACAATGTACTTAATCTCTAACACACAAAATGCAATGTTGAAATGCATATTTACGTCGATAAAGTAACTCGTATTACACCATCGCTCCCCTAATACTGGCTGATGGAAATATGTAAAAACGCTTTATCAAGACAATACGAAAATTCTTACTGAAGGAACACTCACTCAACCTTTATTACTAAACCACTGACTAAAAACTAATGACCACGTCCCCACTTCAACTACATATCACTTGAAGTGGACATTATCGAAGTTCCTTATCAGCCAGCTCGTATCCAGGATTTTATGACAAGAAGGTGGGGACCTGAGGGGAAGGGAAAGAAGGGGAGTTTGGTAAAAATGGGCTTCAAATGACAATTGTTTTTTAATGAATTAAGTAGAGAGGGGTGGGGATCGCGTAGCATACGATAAACAAACGTAACTAACCTAACCCATACATTGCTTATCCTACGCCCCCTGAGGGAGTTCTCAGGTCTTGGTGCATACGCACGTGCACTGCGTGCCAAATTATTGCCAAGTTTCTTAGTATTTTAAAAATTGTGCAATCAATTCGAATAAAATTTTCACATACCGTTGGCACAAATAGCACACGCAATCAGTGAAATTTTTGGACTGATCTCCATGATGGAAACAAACTGGCGCCCTTTTTGTTATTTTCACCGTGATTCGAGTGTGCCAAATGAATAGAAAGGTATAAGAAATTTGTAAGAAGATGGGCCGTAAGACCAGTTTAAGTGACACTGAAAAGAAAGTTATTATCTCACAACTCTCTGAAGATAAACTATCCTAAAAAATTATTTCTACAATAGTAGGACGGTGTCACCAAACAGTGAAGAAGTTCACTGCTGACCCTGCAAAAGTGGGCCGTAAGGCAGATAAAGGCAAGTCTAGGGTTATTTCAAGGCGCTCCATGTTGCGAATTAAACGAGAGGCTACGAAGAACCTTGGACTTACCAGTCAAGAACTTTTTAGTAACATGGGGAAATCTAATGTGCCTAAAATACTCGGTTTCTTTATCTGAGGAGTATAGCAAAGGAATATACCAGTTGCAAAGCCTCCGTTGATGAGAAATCCCATTCAAAATAGATTGAAATGAGCTGAGGATAATCTGAAGGTTGACCTTTCTAAAGCTTTGCTCACATACGAAACCAGTGAAACAGTAGATGGTCCAGATGGATGGTTTAAAGGTTGAGTAATGACAGAATCGTCATCAGCATTTGAGACGCAATCAAGGTGGTGGAGGCATGATGATCTGGGCTGGTATTATTGGAGGAACATTAGTCGGGCAATGGAGAGTACCAGATGGAGTCAAAAGGACTACTGATGCCTATATAGCGTTCCTGAAGAGCATCTTGAACCGTGTTTGAAAAGGCAAAGAACTACCTCTAGAAAGTCCATTGTGTTTATGCAAGATAATGCTCCCTCGCATGCTGCACATAAGACCACTGAGTATTTTCAACAATTAGGCTTCAATGAACTTAAAAAATGGAGGGGCCAGAAAGTTCTCTGGATTTAAATCAGATTGAGAACCTGTGATCATGACGGAAAGACTTTACGCCAACGGACGCCAATTCAAGAGCAAGTACGAGTTGGAGGAAGTACTTCTTGAAATATCTCGTGGTATTGCAGCAGATGACGTCCAAAAATTAACAAATTTATTGGATCGACTTACCTGTCCCTTCCAAACGGGGAAAGCACGTTTCCTATTAATTTGTTTAAACTATCCCTGTGTTTGTATTTTTATTATTATTTTATTATCTTACTATCCCTTTCAGTGGATAAACATTCATGTGCAATATTAATACAGATTTTGTTTGCTCAATTTTGTGAGTTTCATTAAACCGCTTTAATAATTTGGCGTGGCACTCTCGATTGACCGTGAAAATTACAAAAATGGCGCCAGTTTGTTTCCATCCAGCAGATCAGTCCAAAAATTTCACTGAGTGCGTATGTTATTAGTGCCTACATTGTGTGAAAATTTTATTAGAATATAATGGACGGTTTTTAGAACATTAAAAAAATCAACATCGATAATAATTTGGGCCGCAGTGTGAATATGGCTGCTGCTAGTTCTTCGTACGATGCTAAATGTGGCCTTACCGTAAAATAATTTGGTGGTTCAGGATTATAAGGTTAAGGTTTAGGGGAACGGACATTTTTTATTGAACATGTACGTACGAATTACGGCAAAAAGTACGAGTTATCAAGAAAATGAACACACCTAGATTAAAAATTATCAATTTCTTGTAGCCTATGACAAAATGATTTCTTCATCTAACAAAATTCAGTATAAATAATTCTGAGTTTCTTGTAAGGAAGATATCTCGAGCCAGCCATCTGACTCCGCCACAGCTTATCAGCAATGCTACTCAGATTAGAGGCTCAGAAGCTCCTACTTGACCTTTTTCTTTATTGCGTTTTTCCACTTTGCGGACATAATTTTTGCGTATCGTATTAAGAACGAGGAATTGGCCACTTGGTAAACTTAATTAATTTTCGGGTGCAGAGCTCTGACATCTCGCTGGTACGGGCTGGTCTCCGCAGACCATGTTTGCTAATTGTTCACAACACAGGTACTCGAAGGAAGCGATACCATTAACTTCATGTAATTGAGGCAAGTCGTAGTGGTAGTTTAGATTGAAGCGCTGCAGTGACTTGGACTGTGTCACGCCAGAAGAGAAGGAACCATTCAGTATGGACTGGAAAAACGTGGCACCTATACACAAGGTGTGTTCCCATAACGGATCTCCCGTACATTGAAAAAGCAAGTTAAGAATGAAGAGGAAAAAAACACAAAGAAAAGATGGCGAAGAAGGAATGAAAAATCAAAAGACGGAAAGTGGGCATGAAAGATAGAAGTCCTGAAGACCAACCTGTAGCTTAGGTAACCTAACTGTGTCACCATAGCATACGACAGAGAAACTTAACCTAACCCTATTGCGTAGCCTATGCCCCGAGGGAGTTATCGATATAAGCCTCTTTGCATCCGTACATTAGGCTGCAGCTAGCTTTCCCATGAAGCTAAATGTGGCCTTACCGCCAAGATAACTCGGTCCATACGGGTTACAAGAACTGTACGGCATGATGTGAAAGAATTTATTAGAAACATAGTAGAAGGAACACAATAGTAGATATTCATTTTTTTAACTAGTGTTGTAATAATCTTGCCCAACTCTGCAACCAGCATAATGTGAAAACGGATCGACTCTCTGCATTTGAGCAGAGAGCGCTCATAACGATGCCTCCGGTTTCCCGGTTCATGTGTACTTCACTTCTTAACTATCAGTAAGGGTACTTGCTCTTTGGTTAGAGCGTTGACGGTTTACTGATTAAAAAAATGCTTCTCAATACAATCTACAGCTGGTAAAAATATTATCGTGGCGGTAAAGATTATTTCAAACATTAGAGAATTAAATAAACTTACGTACGAGAAGCGCACAGATTCGAGTTAAAAAGTAGAGCTTCACCAAGAAAACTCATCCATGAAAATTAGCTTAACTCCATACATATGAAACCAGATGTTTCAGGACACTTTTCTTTTGTGCGTATTACATTTGAATTTACCGTACGATTTTTCTTGGCGAGGTTCTCGTCGCCCTACTCTTCTTCACAAAATGGATGTACTGTTAACATAATTTTCAATCCTTCAAAAGTAGCAAACACCAAGGACAGAAAAAGAGGGTATCCATACAGGTGTACTCAATCAACAATTGCTAATCACCGAGTTCTTCAATGACAATGGAATAAACGACAAAGGCTACGCTACGCATTATAATACTATAAATCTTCAAGTGACTAACATGATAAAGGACATTGGTATCGGATAAAACTACAACATATTCATTGAAGAAACACAGAAAGCACGAAGTTATTGCCACTGGATGTAGGTAACGATACTAAGCAACTAATTAATAGCATCAATATTATTATAAACAAGGAATGATCAGCACCGGGAACGAGACAGTGTCCTACTCTCCGTGCTCAATGAGAAGCTAAAGCGTTTATAACGAGCACTACCGAAGATGTTCGTGTAGCTTAATCGTTATGTTATCAGAGTAGGTATTGAAACGTAATGATACTACCTGAATTTCAACTGGAATCATTCAACGCAAACTATACAGGAATGATTTCTTTCCATCAGCATTTCTCAAATTCGTATACCGTTCAAACAATTCTTTCAAAGAGATGCCTATCTTGACTTTTTCCCACCTCCATGCAACAAAAAGCAGTTTTCAGTATATTTATGTTACTCAAACAGTATTCACAAGTAAATTGAGTTCATAATTCTTCAGTAAACTCCTTCAGCAGAATGTACATTTCAGAACACCGTACAGAACGCAAAAATTGGTTACCTACGTAAATCATCTGGAGAAAAATCAAACGTAGGAATGAACGTTAGTTACAGTAGCAATAAGCCGGTGAAAAATTCCAATTTTGTCAAAACTACCTGGAACCATTTACAGGAATATCTTTGATATGACAACACCTTTATATTAGGTTCAAGAAAGTTACTTTTCCTATTATACGAACAGGTTTATAAACAAAAAAAAAACGAATCATTCAACGAGACTGATGGAGAAAATTGCCAAAATTGCAACGTTTTTAGGTGAAAAGATACGTACATAATCTAGCACCTTGCGATAAAATCAAATTTTCATCAATAATTATAATACCATGATAAAATCTGCCCCCTCAACGTGTAAGAAAATCCACGCTTTTACCTTGCAGGACGGTGGAACTAAATAGCTTTACGATCATGTAGGTAAGAGATTACTCATGTTTTAAAGGGAAGTGTTAAAAAAATAATTCTCACCGTATCAAAGTACCAGTTCTTTACAGCACAACGCATCATGCATGGTAATTACCCAAAATGCATGTCTTTCTGCTGTAATTAAAGAAGAAATTTAGTTCAACATTAAACATAAATTGTACAATATTAATTTAAATTAGAAATATTTACTTCGTAGAATGTGTACATGTAAGGGTTTTTTACTGCCAAAACACTTGAAATCCCCAAGACAATTCCAACACAAATTGCTTGCTACGCTACACAAAAGAAGCACACGAGTCCAAAACTTAACAGATCTCAAATAAACTAGGCAATTAAAATAATACACAACTAGATAGCTATTGCGAAGTATGCATAAATATTTCAAACAAATGCAGAAAAAATTCCTACGCAGAATATACAGTTGTGAATTACGGGCAGTTTCGAAATCACTTCTAATATGGATTTGATATCCATACATAAACATACGTATCCAAAATGTCCTCCGAAACTAGCTCGCGTTTGGGGCCAAACCCTAAAAGCAAAATGACCTGAAACGAATGCGTATTTTCGACACAATTACAATGATAAACTTCAGCGTATGATTGTGCATTAACGAAAGAAATCATTAGGCATACGTTTTAATAAGCAACGTATATTGTTCGCTTGTTGTTAGTAAAAAAGTTGCTACTGGAACGTTATTCGCATTAAAAAAAACTCGCTCCTTCAAAACTGAAACAAAATCTACCTACACTAATTCACAAGGGGTTGCTCACTAGTTTCTCAAACAATACAGTACATTAAACTAAAATGTGCAGTTTCTAAAATGCTAGAAGTATTATTTATACACAAATAATAAAAATGGAATTTCGTTACTGCTTCCACATTAGACTTTCGAGCTTGATAATGGAACTAAATTGATGAAGTTGTTCCATTCTCCTAAATCGACATCTCGTGAGTCAAAATTATTCTACGAGGAATTCATTAATATGCATTCAGTACCTTAAAAGAGATGACACTAAGTCTTCTAGACTTTATATGGTAATCCAAATCGAAATTTAAAATCTATGGCAAAGCTAGAACCATTATTTACTCACCCAGCATATCGATGCGTGCCAATCGCGCTGATAGTCGACCTAACTCGGACGGGTGCAGTGAACTACGACCTCAGGTTAAAACACGTCTTTCAATAACGAAAACTAAGTTGAAAACTAACGAAATAGGTTAAAAAGCATTGAGATTGACTGACTATAAACCGAATTGCTCACTCGGGAAAAATACTTCTCCCACCATTCTGGATAGTGATGATGAACAAGAATCGTAGGAATACTTAGTGGAGAACCAGCATAAGCCCTTTATTGACTAAAAAGATTCGCCGGTCCCGTTCCATGAGGATGCTGCTAGTTTTCATAAAAAGCTAAATACAGTCATATTGCATATACACATAAGGCTGCAGTTAGTTTTTCATACAAAGCTAGTCACAGCTACACCGAAAAAAATAATTTGGTAGTTATACGGTTAACGGTAGTTTAATTTACATAAAAAACATATTTCATCTGAGTGAGATTTCATTACTGTGAAAGTGCGCCCACGTTAGAACAACACCTTCATTTAAAAAGTGGTTTCTACCACAATTAGTTCCTCAAAGAAAAAAGCTGCCGAAACAATGAGACAACCTTCTCCCCTTGGTCGCTTGAAAAAATTAGACAAGTATGCTTAGTAGGTGACATCAACCTGAAACATCAAATATTAAACAAATAAGGCTAGTACCGTCAACAGAGACTATGAGCAGCCTTCAAACCACGAGTATTCTGTACACAAACACTTGAATGCTTTGTGCTCGATGACCTGCACCCAATGCTTTCGATAAACGCAAATCTATAAATCAAAGTAGTTAAACAGATAACATAATTTCAACAAGGTTAATAAGCCTCTTTTGCATAGAATGCTTTACTATAACAATTCAAAGAGCGACTGCGAATCAGTCAATTCAATTTGTGTAACTAGCTAACATTGATGTACTATTGTACCAGCACACGCAACAATCAGTAACAAACGGCGACACACCTATTCCTCGGCCGAGAATCTTTACAAGTCCTTCATACAAGTACTAAATCAATGAAATCTCATCATTGAGTGATTCATATGAATATTTATCGCAGTTTATTCAACTTACTTTCCAGAACATGCATTCAGACAGTATGACCCTGTCGAGACAGCACAGATATATTTTGTCCTAAGCCGATTTCACTTGAACTTAATTAGTCGCCTGCAAACACCACTTGTACACAACACTCGCTGACATTACTCAAACAACCATCATACTGTCTTCATTCAAATGAGTTACATAAAGCTGCTATGAAATGCCTTCAGCTAAAGTACAACTAAACTTTTCAAAAGAAATCATACACAATATCGTATCTCGGAAGTACTACACTGGCAACAACCCCAATCCCTGTTTTGAATTAATGCTGCAGAGAGCCGTCCAGAGCTCCAAATGAATGGAGGCTGCCAGTGGGCATCAGACCTTTCCTCTGACGCCGCTTCCTTTGCTCATTCATCTGTACGAGAATAAAGATTGTTACAATATAACAAGAATTATAATCTTAAATATATTGCGAAGGTAGACTTTTTAATTTACGTACTTCCAAAGAAGTGCAGAAAGGTCAAAATCAATTTCAAATTAAAATGAGTAGGAGACACCGGTATTTTATCGAAGCTCCGCCGTCATATCTCCGTTCAGAAAAATAGCACTTACAATATAAAATTTCTTATAATTTATCTTCGAAGTGAACGTAATATCCGATTTTAGAGTGAACAATGCGCATTAAAAGTGAAAAATAATGAAAATAATTAACCAACAACATTATCCCCATGCCTTTCTGACTCACAAGCAAATGCCAAAAAGGGAAACGCTCTTGATTTAATCATAACATACTAATCTAACTCGTTCTCAATGTCAGTTATTGATATCAATTCAAGACCTTGCAAATAGATTTGTAATTCACAAAACAAGTAGAAATCAGCAGAGGCAAAGTAAAAAAAAAGGGTGAAGCAGTACTTCCGAATACACTTCTTCTCAGAGACCTGTAGTTTATTGAGCCGTGAAAGGGCAAACATTCTTTCTGTTGATATTTTAGAAGACAGATTTGACTTCAAGTCAGGTTCAATTCAATAAACTCCATTGAAGGTAATTTGGTCAGCGTCTAATAATTAGCAACAGACTCTTCCTCATTTATTACCACTATACTTGTACACTCACAAGGATCAATATAGAAAATTATAGGTATTATACATATTTGGATGAAGCTCTCTCGGTTACGGTATTATACATCCTTGAAAACTTCTATACGCCAGAAACAGTTGCATTTAACGTTATAACATAGGATTCATGTTCAATCGACAGTATCAAGCGTATTCCCATCCCAAAAAAGCATATAAAGGTATCATGGAAGCAACTAGAGCGCTTGGAACTCCTTTCGAAAAACTCGGGTAACTCAACAGATTTGCTTATTCGAGTACGGAAATTCCACCCTGAGGCCACGAGGGGGGACCATATTATCTCCATAGGTAACCTTAGACGAAGGTAGGCCATCGGGACGTATTTCTTTTCCTTTCGAACTAGTTATTAATTAAGAAGCTCCCAGAACAAAAAAAAATATCACCTGCTACTGATATGGTGTAGAACCTCTACAAGCACGAATAATGGCGGCAATTCTGGGCGACATTGAGTCTACAAGTGTTCTAATATACACCTGGTCGATTTTAAACCCGTTTTGCATTAACTGATCTTGTAGTGCGGCTACTGTACGCGGACAATCTTCTCGACATCTAACTTGTTGTTCTAGGTGTTCCTGCAAATTCTCTATTGTGTTAAATTTATCTCCTCGGCGTACTGCTAGCGTGCTGGCCTCGTAACCGAGAGGGCTCTGGTTCAAATCTCGGCTCAGTCGAAGGCATTTTCACGTAAG